>CAIGRB010100366.1:85514-111235 GCA_903798255.1 Fraxinus quadrangulata
AAAAAATTAATTGTTTGTTGTTTATCATAATTTAATTTTATTTCAATTTACAATGCTTTGTAATATTCTTTCTTTAGCCCTTGTTTGATCCACATTCTTTTCAAAATTCATTATTCAATTCTATTTTCAACCACACATTCTTCAATAAAATAATATTACACGCAAATTCAAATTTTTTTCATTATTTTTTAACTACATATTTTTCATCATATCGCATCATAAAACGCATTTTCTTCTCAATAATGTGCATGAAACACCCCCTTAATTTTAATTTTAATTTTTATTAATTTAATTAATTTTACTTTTTTTAAAATTTTTGTCCATAATTCTTATTTTTATTTTTTCTCATTTAATTTATTAAATCATTTCTTTATTAGTTTCGATTTAAAATGAATTTATTTATTGCATACAGTAGTTATATTTCAGTTCGCTTAATTTTCTGAAATTATGTTTTATTCCATTATCTTTGGTAGAAAATTCTAACGTTTGAATTTTTGCAAGATAGAGTACCATCTTGATATTGAGTTGAGACTGATGGTAGGAAAATGTACTTGAAATAGTAATTTCGATAGTTTTACTGCTGTGTTAGAGTTGTTCGATAATCAGCATAGAAATGTACTATGCGAGTCCTTCATGTGACCCCTATATCAGTTGAGAGAGGTGTAGTATCCCGGACAGATCATTGATGCATTACTATGTCGGCTACTTAGGCCAATCGACGACGATACACTGCACTTTGAATTCGGGGGCAATGTTGCTAATTTCTCTATATTTGAGTTTGCCCTCATGATTGGAATGAAGATTACGGGCGATGAAGCATCGAGCGATCGTACTCAAAGAAACAATATGATGTACAACACATATTTACAGGGACAGGGGACGATGCTTTTACATCAATTAATTGACGTATTCGGGGAGTGCGACCAAATGTTGGACAGATTAAAGTTGAGATTGGTCTATATCCTTGAGAGCGTGGTGAGGTGTCATCACAAAAATATTGCAATTGACGTTTTCATTTGAAAGTTGTTGATGACATCGATGCCTTCAACAACTATCTAAGAGGTGGAGATGTTTTTAGGACATCGGTTTATATCCTTGATAGCGTGGGAGTTGTCATCACAAAAAGACTGCGATTGACCTTTTTCATTTGAAAGTTGTTGACGACAACGATACCTTCAACAACTATTCGTATGGCGAAAATATTTTTAGGACACCGTAAACGTCTTTACGAGATCGCATTCGAAGCCTAATGGGCTCATGCATAAGTACGATACTTATGAATTGCTGTTGGCAATGCAGGTAAATGTTTAACATAATTAATGTTAATTTTTTTTAATACTAAATTTATATGTAATAATTGTATGTATTGCAAATCTGGGAATATGAGACTGTCCCCCTCTCGAATACCCAATTTACAAGAAGATGGGATATACGCTACCTTGATTTGCATAGTTGACGAGCATCCTGAGCAAATGGTTGTCCATCTGGCAGACAATTATTAGCTCTCATCGACGACCTCAAATGAGTATTATACATTTTCAATTTTTTTTACATCATTTCAAAATCTCAGCACGTGATCATTAATTAGATGAAATGTCAATATGTCAGTTTGAAGTCCGAATTGAGTTGATGCTGTCGACAAAGAAGGAGGGTCAAGGTTTGTTTAGCCCTTCCGCATACTCAAGACGACCAGATGTCTGATTCCATCTTGGACCGAGATTGGGTATATTAATTGAATATAATTTGTTGATTATTGTTTTGAGTCGTTAGAGTCGTTATTTCGATGATCTATATGTATGCCTGCCTTTATTTATCAGAGAGGAGGTGGATGCATTACGACAAGAGTTGAGAAAGGAGGTGGACGCGCTATGACGGGAGTTGGGAGAAGAGGTAGGGGTGTTGTGACGAGAATTGAGAGGCGAGATAACAGATTTATGTCATGATGTTGAAGTGCTACGACATTTAGTAGACCTTCAGGATGAGAACTCAGCACTACGAGGTGATATAGTAGGCAGGCAAGGGATGACAGACGGGGTGATAGAAAGGGCGATGGAGAAGAGGGTCACACAACACGCGTCCCACCGTTGTGGACAGAGGATGGTGCATTAGAATCATTTTTTTTTCTATGGAACGGGAGGGGTGGCCTCGATGGTGATAGAAGAGGTGGCAAAAGAGAAGATGATGGAGGGGGTGGTCTCGATGACGAAGGAAGTGGCGATCCTCGGGACGGAGGTGGTGGCGGTCCTTGGGGTGGATGGGGTGTCCGGGATTGAGCAGGCATTGGTAGGGATGGCGGATGAGGAGAGGACACTCATCATGACAGAGGGTAAGAAGCGTGTTGTTGACATGCCAGTAGGTGGTCGGTAGGAGACCGAGGTTGTCTTTACAGTACGTCGTTTCTCCCTTCAAAACTGAGGTAAAGTATTTTATGATTTTAGTAAAGTACACTAACTCATCTATACTTCTTTTAATATTTTTTTCTTTTTCAAAATTAGCTACACAATAACTCAAAGGAAGATACCAGCCGCTTATAAATGGTTCAGGATATCAAGATTTCGATAACTTGGCACGCCGACAATGTAAGTGCAATATTGCAATTATTATTTATTATGTATACATAATTTGTTGTTTATTAAATTAAATAAATATCTCTTTTATATTGGTGTTTCCTATTGTAGCACATCGACCTGGCTATGGACCTGTTGCGTGATCGAACTCGAAGATATCCGAGATCACTGACATTCCTGACTGAGTCATATTGAGCACCGAGTTCACACGTGTAATTAACATTGAGAATCAGTTGCTCCAACTTATAAGGAATGAGTACGGGTGCTTGAATCTATGCTCGAGTGGGTCATAGAGATATTGCTGAGTGTCGGGAGAAAGTCATGGGCAGGATGTATGCATATGTACATTCTAGTGATCGTAAATCATCACTACTTTATCGTGGAGATCGTCTTTACTGATTCCACTATATATGTGTACAACTCTAATCATACCTATTTGATACAGGGTCAGCTTAAGCATATATTGGAGCCAGTGATTGTGATCGTTCCTTTGATAGCTAGACAAACTGGGTGATTATGCAGGACAGACTAACCATCATGCTAGACACGACGAATACGATACAGTCGAAATCGTAAGTATTTATAAAATTTTAATTTGAAAACTTAGTTTTTGGCTATACATTACCGAACTAATACGTTATTATTTAATTGCAGATGCGACTATGGCATGTAAGCAATCAAATATATTGAACTTTTCAGTATAACACATAAGACTAATTGAATCAACCAATCCTGGATACAAAATTGGAGGAAGAAGTTAGCGTGCGATTTGCATGAATTCAATTGTGATCCGTGTTGCATGTATACCATTCTATTCGAAAATGTAAATATTGATTATTTAATTTAAAGCTGTTGTATATCGTATATTGTTTATTTAATTGTGATCCGTAATACATGTATATTATTTTAATTGTATGAAAACAAAATATGGGGACCTAATTGCTACTTTCTAATAGTTTAGAAACGTAAAATTGTGATAGAAGATTAAGAGCAATAGATTACACATACGTTTAATTGTTATTTAGGGAAATCTAACTTGTACAAAATTCTCCAACGAGCAGTCTTTGGCCTTCGAGGCCTTCGGTAGCTCAAGATCACTCCATACTCTTGGCGGACGTCATTAATGATGTCTGAAGATTTGTAGATAGCCTGTGGGTCCTGATACTTATGCATTATCTGTCGACCAATAAACCATGCTTGAGTTTGCCTGTGATCATTTCAAATTCACACTTCGCAAGTATATTCCCTTATATACTTGCGAACTATAAAAAATTCATTCATGTTCATCTTCGTAGCTTGCAAAAGCCAACGACAACTGTCTCGACTCAAATAATTGTCAACAATAACTTGTTTGATTTCTTCACTTTGAACTCAAAGTTATATTTCAATACAATTTTGTACATAGCTTCATGCAAATATTTATTTGTTTTAAACAGTTGCCCGACATGCAAATCCTCATCATCGGAAACCATACGCGAAGAATTAGTTGACGGTCCACTTGATCCAACTTCTGAGCTCCCACCACTCACGTCTCCGACGTGATAAAGTAAGGGTTAATTTCACAAATAGTCACTGAAGTTACGTCAAAATCACAAAACGGTCATTGAAGTTTAAAACTTGCACTAACGGTAACTGAAGTTACATTCGGTTTCATTAATGGTCACTGAAGGACCTTTTCATTTTAATTGGAACTTAATGAACCAAAATAGTTGAATGTTGAACCTTGAGGACCTAAATCGCAAATTTACAATACCCCCTCCCAAAAAAAAATTCATTTCTTTTTGGCTGTGAAACATCACAAGAATGGAAGCCATTTTGGGAGGGAATTAGGGTGAAAATCGTTGCTAATATTATTCAATTATAGTGAAAACTCCCATTCCCACGAGAGAGATAGAGAGAGAGAGAGAGAGGGGAAAAATTAGGAGACACCACGTCTCTGTGCTGCACGGAGACACCACGTCTCCGTGCGCATGCAGCACAGAGACATGATGTCTCCCAATTTTTTTTAATAGTAGCCTTACATTCTCATTTTTGTTAATTATGATGAGTAATGCTATCATGTGGCCATTAGGTAGTTGATGACTGCAATTGATGAGGAGAATGCAAGTTACTGCTGCTGCTTTATTGATGAGTAGAATGCAATTTGCTGCTGCTTTATTGATGAGGAGAATGCAATGAGCAGAATACGTAATTGGCACACTCGATGAGTAATGCTATAATGACATTTATATTATGAGTGAAATATCACTCAACGCATACAATAGAGTTCGTTATGAGTGAAATATCACTCACAATCTTCGACATTTCATTAAAAAAGGAACAATGATAAAAACTAGATGGCTATCAAAATAGAGTTCAAGTTGTCATAAACATATGATAGACTTCAACCCGCGTCATTCGTCATCAAGTTGTTCCATGCTTGCTAAGAGTTGAGTTCGAACTTCCACCAGCCGTTGACCTTCGTTAAGGTACAGATGCCTTCCTATTGAAATTGGTTCTCGATTTTGGTACGAAGGTTTAAACCATCAAACCCCATTTGTCTAGCACCATTAGTAGGCTGGGAAAGAAAACTCTACACTACACGTTCATTTCCACCATTATTTGGCTGTGAATTGGCAAATTGCTGTCCAACATTTGGTCTTGCGACTTCCCATTCCATTGGACCATTTATGACCTACAATTCATGAAAAATGATGTTAACCAACATAATAAATAAATCAAAAAAGGATATACTCCTACAACTATAATATAATACATACCTCATTTGGTGTGTAGCTTGCTTGCTAATCATGGTTCGAGTGGTATCTTTTATTGTGACCCGTTTGACTGCAAATACAACATTTCATTCTCTTCTTGCCATCACCTCTCTTATCAATCTTCTTCATCTTCTCTTTGGACAATACAACTTTCTCAACCCTTCTTCGGCGCTTTGTCTGCTTCCTGCTTTATTTTTTGGTTATCCATGTTGGGAGTTTTATGGGGTCGAAGCCACTCGAAAGCCACATTTTTTATTCATTTTATAGGGTATATGTAATTCCTGTAAGCTTTTAAGTAAGTTGCAACTTTTTAGCTCTTGTCCACAAACTGTAAAAGATCATTACCCCACTCACGAATGTCGGCTATTGCGTGTGGACAAGGCACACCAATTAGATCCCACTTTCTACATGAGCATGTCTTGTTTTGTAAATCTACCACAAACTGACTATCAGAATAAGGTCCAGAAACTTGAAATTGCACTTTCCCATTGAATAATGCTTTCCACAAAAAAGAATCACGTGTACTCATTTCAAGTTTCTTTACAATTTTTGGACATATATCGCTAGAACTCTTTGCCATCATATCGCGTCGTTTGTACATCCGTACCATCACTTTGCTTTGTATTGACTGAAGAAGAGTCAAAATATCATTTTCCCTCGCTTTCTTTATGTAGTTGTTAAAGCATTCACAGATGTTTAATAAAATGTCACATTTGGAAGCCGTCATGAAAGGGGACTTCGACCATTGCTCGGCTGGTTTCGCACATAACCACTCCCAAGCAAGTTTATTCTCCTCTTTCATTTTGTCCATTCAAAATGTAAAATCAGCCATTGGAAATCCCACAACAAATCCCTAAGCTTCAACTTTTTAAAGTCTCTGCGAAAGAAGTTGGAGTACATGCACCTTACACAAAATCGATGTTCAGCCATTGGAAACAACTCAGACACCATATTCTCTAACCCTTTCTGTCTATCAGACATAATTGTGACTTCATATGTATTTTCGAGCATCAAATCTTCCTCTAACAATTTCAAAAACCACGACCAGCTAGCATTACTATCAGTTTCAACAATGGCATGCGCGGTTGGGAATATACAATCATTCCCATCAATACCCACCACAACAAGTAACTGACCACAAAAATTGTCTTTCAAGAAGCACACATCTATGCAAATAATTGGTCTACAACCATACAAGAAGCCCTTATTGCAAGCATCGAAGCAAACATAAATTACCTTAAACACAAGGTCGTCTAGAGATAGTGTAACAGTTGATCTTGGGTTTGTTCTCCTAACCTCAGCTGCATACGAACCCAACAAACCAAATTGCCCAACAAGCGATCCTCTAAGCAACTCCTTAGCGTCTCTCCTAGCCCTCCATGCCTTTGTGTCACTAATGTCTAAATCCATGCCTTTGTGTCACTAATGTCTACACCATACTCTTTCAAAACACTTGCCTTAAACAATTTCACATCCCACCTTGGCGCAATAGTAAACGTCTCCATGTATCTACGGGCTAACCAACTAGCGGATACACTTATATTCTTCAATGCTCTACTATAGTTATGATTCCATTCGAACAATTTAATCTGCCATGATGAATCTCCCTCCAACAGCAAAGCCCAAATACGCCACATACACTTTTTTCCTTTGCAACGACCTTCTAATCTATTTTTATCATTCGATGGAAATATCACCTCAAACCTATTATGAATGCTGAAGTTTTTAACCACAACCTTTACCTCCTTCTTCTACCTAAACTTAAGTCCTACATCAAGCACGGGATCTACCATATCTACTTCATCATTAAATTCTGGGTATGTAACAACTTCTTCGTCATTGTCAGAATGCATGCTTCGAAGATCATCTGAGGGTACATTTCAGAATTGTCAAATTCATTTGTTGCTTCCAACGACACTATCTCATTCCTCATATCAAGTTCAATATTCTGGGTAACATTTTCCTCAAAGAGAATGTCGTCTTCTTTACCAAGGCTATAATCGAAATCATTGAAGGTGATTTCTTCTTTATCCGAATCACCGTTTCAATAACCTAGACAATACAATATTATAAATTTCTTTGTGACAGTGTAGTGGCTGGAAAATAAAAACGTGTGGAATGTGTCAAAGCAAACATGTTCCAGCAATTTATTGCACAACAAAAGGACCCAACTACTGTCCAACGTGTAGAGTTAATACAATACAGGCAAAGAAAGGACCCAACTAATGTCCAGCTCATTAAAGCTACTTGAAGAGTTAATACAGCCAAAAAAGGTTAAAAAAGAAGTGCTAGCCTTCATCTTGTTCCTCCACATCCGACAAGTCGATTAATTTTTTGTCTGTTAATGGTCTCAAATCTTAGATTTTCACACAAAAACAAAAATTGGAGATGTATAGGTTTGAAAATGTGATTCTTGATTGGAAGCTCAAGCTAAGGATTGAGAAGAATTAATTGAATGATATTAGCAATGATTTTCACCCTAATTCCCTCCCAAAATGGCTTCCATTCTCGTGATGTTTGGCAAAAAAAAAAATGAATGTTTGGGTTGGGGTGGGATGGGGATGGGGATGGGGGGTTATTGTAAATTTGCGATTTAGATCCTCAAAGTTCAACATTCAATTATTTTGGTCCATTAAGTTCCAATTAAAATGAAAGGTCCTCCAGTGACCATTAATGAAACCGAATGTAACTTCATTTACCGATAGTGCAAGTTTTAAACGTTAGTGACCGTTTTGTGATTTTGACGTAACTTCAGTGATCGTTTGTGGAATTAACTCAATAAAGTAATCAATCCTTATTTGTAAATTCATTTTCATTTTCGTTGTCGTGTATTATCGAGGGAATTCTGTGAATAACAACGAGATCAAGATGAAAAAAACTTTCTCAAGAACCACATCATCCTCATGAGCTATCTACAATGTGTCCCAAAAATCATTGGTATTATGATCCCCTCTATTCAAATTTTCGTGTTTACCTTCAACGACATTCTTCCTCATTAAAGTCACGCAAAGAAGAGTCGTGTGCATTTTGTTCAATTTAAATAAATAATTCACTTCATCATCAGAAGTAACCTACATATGTGGAATTGGAATGGATGAATCCTCGTTGAATAGAAATCTCAATTCCATATCATACCAAGATGGGTCGACTTTCAGCTTGTTTTCTAAATTATGATACATTTTCACATATGATATACTCGATGTTATGAAAATAGGATACCACCATGTATATCACTCGTTCATTCCGATACCTATCATTCTTTTCCATCCAACAGGCTGGGTTGACCGTCTTGATTGGTTGTTAACATTCAGTCCAGTTCCCTTAGTACATTGCCATGAATCTCGTTTGAAAGAATATACACGTAAATGATTTTTTTTTTATTTATGCTTAAAATTTTTTTAGACATGTTAAAAAAATTTATCTACATGTTAATCTATGTCAAAATAAGATTTATTCATTAAAAAATATACTAATTTAACGAAAACGAAATTAAACATATATAAATATAATTATTGATTCGAAGTGATGGATATAAAAAAAATATTTCCTTATTTAGCTTTTGATAAATTTTTGAAATTTTGAGATTGAACTAGATGAAAAATGAAAGTTTTTACCTGTTTTGAAATAAACAGATAAAAAAGTTAACTAATTTTAAAATTTTAAGTGAGAAGTATTTGATTTTTATTTGTTAATAAAAATGTACTATTATTTTTTAAATAAAACAATATTTTGTAACGTATAACATACTTAATGACACCTCTATCTTTTAACACACAGAGTCTTATTGTTGAAATATGCCATTATTGAAAATGCAATGTGGAAATTAGGGGGTTGACTAAGCTAAATTTAAAACTACCCCCAAAAAATCCCTGGAAAAACGATTCGAACCCTAAACCTAGTCTGCAAATCCGACAGAATGTGAATTGCCCGCCAAAACCACCGTTCAACCACCAATTTCGCCACCGTCACATTCCCACCTCTGCCGCCGCATGGATTCCATAGTCCACTCAGCGCTGGAAGAAATCTGCTCTCAAGGCACCAATGGGCTTCCAATTCAGAACCTATGGTCCAAACTCGTCCCGTCCCTCTCTTCCCAGGGCCTATCCCTCTGCCCCGACGTGAAGCGGGCCCTATGGGTCAACTTCCTGGGCATTCCAGGCCTTCATTTCGAAACCGGAGTTAAAGTTTCTTGTAAGTCCAAGGAGGATTTGATGAAGCACTCAGTGGAAGACTGGGAACAGATGAATTTAAAAGTTGTAGCCCCAGAAAGTCTGAGGAATCATTTTATTGGAATTTATGATATTAAGGCCTCAGATTCCGGTATTTCCCAACCCCAGCGTCGAGCCCTGGAACTCCTAGCAATTGCGCGGTTTGCTTCAGTTTCTCTCTCTTTACATAGCCACTGTACTCAAACTGGTTCATATATGCTAGATTAAATTTATTTTTCTGCTTTATTAAACTTTTTTAATTATCTAATTTGATTTCGAGAGAGTGATGTTTGATATGAAAGAATATATTTATATGGAAAAATATAAGAGTTCTTAAATTTCATTAATATTATCTGGATTCTAGTTTGGTAATAATTTAGTTTTAGTCATAATGTTAATTGGTTCCAAAGATGGAAAATGGGTTTGAGATTTAGCTGGAGACAGTTTAATTTTTCTTATTTGGAAATCAGAAACATAAATATTAATGCATGTTTCATTTTCTGCGGTTCCAGAACAAATGGGATTGCACAAAGTGAGCTTGCCAAGGAACTTGGCATGAAAGGGAACAAAATATTTTATGTACTGAAGAAACTCGAAGCTCAGGGATTGATTGTGAGACAGTCAACTATTATTAGGACAAAAGAATCAAGCAATGAAGGGGAGCCAAAAAGTGGTTCCACTGTGACCACCAATATGCTGTACTTATACCGTTATGCAAAGCATTTGGGTAGTCAACAGAGGCTTGAAATCATTAAAGAGGATAAACCCTTGGTGAGTGGTGAAGTTGCAGATGGGAATGCTGCAACTGGCGATGTCTTCGGTGGAGGAACTGCTAAAGAGGTTGTGCATGTAAAGGATTTTCTACCGGCACTAAAAGCTATATGCGATAAACTTGAAAAGGCAGAGGGCAAGGTGAGTCATATTTGACCGCTCCTCTGTCAAACCCAGTTTTATATGTCCCATCAGGCTAATCTTCTTCTTTTGGTATTTGCTGCCTAAGGTTCTGGTTGTCTCAGATATTAAGAGGGATCTTGGATATCAAGGTACTCGGGGCCACAGAGCTTGGAGAAATGTAAGACGCTTATTTTTTTCATTTTATCTCTTCCTTTTTCATTTACAAGTAAAATAATCTTCCGTGTAATTCACCTTGCAATCTGTTGTTAGATCTTTCACAGGTTAAAAGATGCTTGTGTCGTAGAGGAGTGTTGTGTTATGGTGAACAAGAAGGTATGCTCGAAGCTTTTGACTTGGATAGGTTTGATCTTCTATTATGTGACCTTAATACCTTATTTGACCATTGCGGCCTTCCCCAATATCATAGTGGTGGGGGCCTTTTGCATTTAGCAATCCTTCCCACCCCCCCAACGTTGATACCGTAGCAGCGTCTCAATCCTTTACTCTTGTATGTCATACCAGTTTTCTGCTTTGAGTGATATAGTGTATCACATTGTTTTTAGCTATGCAAGTGTGTGAATGGTTGATGCATGTACGGGGAACACTTGTAATTGCATCATAAACTATTAAAATTATCATTTTCAGTTGAAAAATGTGTCACAGTAAGAAACTGAATAATCTGACCAACTACATGTAAAACTTGTTAAATTCTAAATTCTTTCTGGTAGGATCCAAGGTCCTAATAGCACTGAGTATGGTTGGTACCTTTCTGCCAGCCAAGATTGGCTGAAATTTAACCCTGTACAGTATCACACTTTCATTGTATTGGAATCCTGTCACATGAGACTGGATATATACGATTTTCATTCATTTTTTATTTGGTATTGGTTTAAGAAAAGATTTGACAAATGTTGAAATCTTGGTTCTTTTGTCTCATTGGATAGGTCTTAGTCAAGTCCTAACATCACAAAAGAAAATCTCACTCCCCCTGTTCCCTCCTGTCTTATTGTAGATTTACCTATGCTTATCCAAGTAGAAGGAATGTTCATGCATAGTTTATTACTTATATTTTTCGTTACTCAGGAAGTTAATTGTCTGCGTCTGCTCAAAAAGTTCTCACCATCATATTTTGAGCCTAAATCTCATGGACGTGGGCATGATAGTATAGACATGGAACAACCAATAAATTTGGGAAGGAGAGGTCAATCTACAGAACAGCTTGTAGAACTTCCCATTCTGCGCCAAGTATATGATATTATTGATGCTGAGGGATCAAAAGGGTTGACAATTACAGAAGTAAGTGCATTGCTTTCTTTTGCGGCCACAACGAATGCAATTTCCTTTTCAATTTCTGGTTTTGTACCTGACTAGACATTCTTTTCTATCATCTTGTTATATCTTTTATTTTCCTTCTCACTCTTTTTCATTTTTTATTTCCCGGTGTCTAAAATAATCAAAACTCTCGTTTTGTTGCTCATTCTAGTTATATACTGTATACATGAAATGATGCACATTTTTCCTGCTTCTATGGAGAAGTTCAGGCTGTCAGAGTACAATCATTGAAGTTATTGCTTAGATATTATTGATGAACTGGGAGCCAACACTTATAGATGAAAGTACATAAATAGCTTTTTCTGTTTACCTCTTCATCCTGTTCTTGGTATGAATTAAACAAAGTGAGGATCCATTCTAGATTCGGTTTGGAGTTCTGTTGTCACAGATTTATGAGCAAAAAGACATAAAAGTTCACTTTCTTCTGGTTTATCTTGAGGTAAAGATAGATTTAGAGATTGCATCTCAAGTTACTATGTTGGTGTTTTCATATCTTTTCTCTAAATTTTGGAAAAGAACTATGTTTGAGGAAAATAAATGCCACTGATATTGGTAGTTCCATTTCAGTCATATGGTGCAAATACTTTATTTTGGTGGAAGCTTAGATGTATTAGATTTTCTTGAGATTCCTTCTAGTGGTTCGTCATTAAGTGATATTTTCCTTGGGGGCTTCAATAACACAGTGCAAAGTGCTAATTTTTTGCCTATTTTTATGTGTTAGCAGGTGTGTAGAAGGCTTGGAATACGCAATAAGCCATACTATAATCGACTTCTTAATATGTTCTCTAGATTTGGAATGCATCTACAAGCAGAAAGCCATAATAGAGGTGTGGGCTACCGAGTTTGGACAGCTGGTAACTTCAATCCTGAAGCATCTAATGTGGTTCCCAGTGTACCGGAAGTAGCACTGCTGGAAGGAATGGAGTCTAATCAACAGGTTTTAGATCTCAACTCCCATGAAAATTTAGCTCAATCTATTCAGATGGTAGGTGCTTCAACTTCAAATGATGATGTTAAAGGCATTGCCGAAAATGAATGGACTACAGTGGAACCAGAATCTTCTAACTGCACAAAAGTGGATGCTGAAGGCCAGAATATGTTGCTTTGTCCAATCAATTCGCAGAATTCTGTAACTGAACCTAGCAATGTAGTTCCTGAGGAGGAATTACAGATAGTAAGTAAAGAAATAACAAACACTGCTCCTGTTGAAATGCGTCCTACTGTTTCAACGCCTTCTAGGCGACGATCACAACCGAGGTATCCTTGTCTTACCATGGGTGCTGCCAGCTCACAGAGAGAGCAGCGGATACTCAAAATGCTGCAGGTGTGTCTGGTCATCCTCTAAATTTTATTCTTCTGTCTTCTGATCTTTTGGTTGTTATCTTGAATTGGCTCAAGTTTTTTTCTCGTTTAATAGGAGGAGAAGTTCCTTGTAAAACCGGAGTTACACAGACGCCTTGAGAGTCTTGAGGAGGAGAAAAATACGATGATGGACAGGAAGACCCTAGAACGTAGTTTGAACAAACTTCAGCGAGAAGGACATTGTAAATGCATCCATGTTAGTGTCCCTGCTTTGACAAATTGTGGTCGCAGCAAGACAACAGAAGTGGTTCTCCACCCATCTGTTTATAATGTATCACCTGAATTAGTGGGTCAAATTCATGATAGGATGAGGTCTTTTGAATCACAAGTGCGCACTCAATCTTATTCTCGACAGAAAAAGGGCCAACCAATTCCCATATTGGACAGTGTACAAAGAATTCCAAATAGTGTAAACTTGGATGTCCAAGCAGAGCGAGCTGAACTGATGCGTTCAAATGGATTTGTACTAGCAAAAATGGTTCGGACAAAGCTTCTTCACATTTTTCTCTGGGGTTGCGTCAGCAGTTCCCGGGGTTGGGACCTTGCTTTATTGTCCAGTAAGCATGCTAATGACTTAAAAAATCCCCACAGCACTTGTAAGTTGTTCGAATTAGGCAAGGCCATTAAGTTCATGCCACTAGAGTTGTTCCTACAAGTTGTAGGCTCTACTGAAAAGTTCGAGGATATGATTGAGAAATGTAGGAGTGGTCTGCGACTTTCCGATCTTCCCGTGCAGGAGTGCAAGCGTCTAATGGATACTCGAGCAACTGGACGATTGTCATGGCTAGTTGACATATTACGTCGTTTAAAGGTATGACACATAATCACTGTCGAATAAAGTGTAAGATTGTGCTTAATTTCAACAAGTACTTATATGCTTTGACTCTCTGACTCTAACTGCATTCTCATATGCTTCTCTGGCTTAATTATGTACTTGTCACTGCCGGCTGAGAAGCATTTCAAGTAAGAGATTTCAGTTTAGTGGATGTTGTTTTGAAATGTCCAAAAAGCTGTTTATTATGGAACATAGCAAGTAATTCCTCAATTGACTTATTTTATTTGTCTACGTTTTTTTCACCCTAGGGCTTAATTTTATTGGTGATGTGTTTAGATGTACTTTTAATTTATAAGACACCGTATAACAGCTTCTTTGTCTACACACTAAGCAGTCTTGGAATTTTTTGAATGATGTATTCTGTGTTGCAATATTTGTGTATTAGGCTAATGAGCCGCTATGTTCTGAGCATTCACTAAGATGAATCATTTTATAAACCTTAGCTAGAAGGAAACAAATAAAAGAATCTGTTGGAGTTATTAAAGAACCGCTCTAAAAGCACTCCTACTCGCATTAATGATCAACATATTCAATTTAGTTTTCTCTATATGTTTTTCTCCTTTTGGAAGAAGTGAATAGTTCTCAAGTTTTTGGTCTTAAATTTGTGTAATTACTCCATTGTGGTAATGCTGTATCAATTGTGATTTCTGGACAGTTGATTCGTCTTTTGAGTAAGGGAAATGGAGAAGATTCATCCAGTGGCTCACATACTACTCTTACTCATGCATTGGAACTTAGACCTTATATCGAGGAACCTGTCTCAACTGTTGCATTATCATCCGATTTCCTTTTTCCTGATCTTCGCCCTCAAGTTAGACATGATTTTGTTCTTTCCAGCAGAAAAGCTGTTGATGAATACTGGAATACATTAGAGTATTGTTATGCTACCGCTAAATCACGACCTGCTTTGCATGCGTTTCCTGGATCTGCAGTTCATGAGGTGCAGTAACAATGTCCAATTTTTAATATTTGTCTTTAGAATTTGATTTGAATAACTAATTTGAGTAAAAGTACCGTGTATGTGTGTTCTAAGCCATTCTTTATTGAAGGTTATGGTGGAATATTTACCCGCTCGTCAATATAAGTGGGCCAATTTTTATTTCTGATGACATGTTGGGTTTCGCTTCCTTCTCTCTCTCTTTAAGCAGATGATGCATGCTTTTCGATAGCGAAATAAATAGAACTTTTCGTTGATATCTGATAGATCGGAAGGATGAGAAGTCCTACATGTTAGTTGTCATATGGGATTGGCACTTGAACAGTCCATTCTTTATAAATTCAGTTCTGGTACAACAACAGTAATTCACGATTTCCTTAATTTTTCTCCTCTTCTAAAAATCATTGTCGCCGGGAGTTGAATTTCTGATTGGCTTCATGCGGTTCAATTCTACAGTGACGGAAAATGATATATTCTCATTAATTAAAAGATAGAAAATAGTTTCCCTTTGTAAGTTGATGTAGCACTCTATTTCTGTTCTCTAGCTCTATCTAGGAAAAAAAAAATTGTTCTTCTATTTTATTTTATTTCTTACCCCTTTTGGCACCCATGAAATACATGTTTGGCAGCTATATTGAGTTATAACTCTGTACACTGTACACCTCTATTGCATACAGAGGTCATGGAATTTTGCTTAGTTATATAGATTGCTTTTGGTTTCCACCAAAATCATGATTATCTTGTGAATAATGTTATTCAGCTCTACTGGTACTAAACGACATTTAAAGGGCATTAACTCATAAATTCATTTAAAACCAAGGTTACATGATCCATATAATTAGACTTATCAAGTGTGGCCATCTAGACTAAAGCTCAACACCACTGGGGCTAGATAATATTATTTTTATTTGCTAGTAGCCTGGTTCTCTTTTGCCGTGTAGCTGGATTGTTATATGCCTGAAATTTTCCATGGGGCATTCTAGGATCCATTATCTTAACTTGAATCGTAAATGTTCAAATTTGATCTATACGTTCCACAATATTTAGTTGATTTGGAATCCTTTTTTTTTTTTTTTAATTGTTGGTTGTATCCTTGATTGCACTCTGTTAGCCAAGTGGATAAAACTTTTTTAGGTATTTCATTCCCGATCATGGACGTCAGTTCGTGTAATGACAGCTGAACAACGAGCTGAGCTTCTCAAGTGCGTGACAAGAGATGAACCTAGTAAAAAGCTTTCATACGTGGAGTGTCAGAAGATTGCGAAGGATCTTAATTTGACCCTGGAGCAGGTTTGTTTACTTACCAAATGCATACAACGTGGCAGTGATATAACTGAAATATAGACTACTATACATCACCATCGCTCATAAATAGTATTATTCTAAATACAGTGTCCATCTTGGGTATGAGCTTGATTTGAGGCTAATTGATCTTATAGAATTTTGTGCTTCCTATAAGAATTTAATAATATATTTTATATCTTATTATATTTACGAAAATAAATCTCTTATTTGAATTTCAATCAGTATTCAATTTAATATGTTAATTATAAGGGAAATAGTTCTGGAGGTCCCCAACCTTAACCTAATGTGCCAGTACCAAATTAAGAAACGTAACCAACCTCAATTTTTGTTCCTCTTGTATCCCTATTGAAAGATTCTTTTCAAAATGTCTGGTAACTAGTCATGTTATTGGCACGTCAAACATTGCTTCAAGAGTAAAATGGTTAAAAAATAGTTCAAACAAAAAAAATTAAATTAGGAGGAAAAAGAAAAGGAAAGGAAAAAAAGCAGAAAGGAAAACAGAAAAGAAATGAAAAAACCTCATCTTGTCCCCGCCTTAGTCCTTCGCCTCACTAATACTTCTTATCTAAGTGCTAAGTCAGACAATTAATATTTGATTTTTGTGAACAAATTGATTGATCAGATCACATGAATTGATAAAATTATCCCCCCACATTTTGTTCCTCTTGCTATGAGATTTTGGAAATGAGAGACTCTTTAAAAGTGAATGTTCTCTATTTTAAAAAGTCAACCCATAAAAGTATGCTCCAAGAGACTTTTTAAACTAATATTTTAAATTAGAGATTGGTTTTTACTCTCCAAATTTAGAGTCAAATTGACTCTTTATGATTAAATACATTCAAGATATTTCATTTCTCAATATTCCATATATTGATCCAATTAAATAGTATACAAAGAAAATGAAGGGAAATAATATAATAATTTGGAGGGAAGCTAGTGAAGATAAAAATAGGAAAATAATAAATACATATTGGAGTAGTAAAATTAAGTGTTAAAGATAAATATGGTATTGGAGTATTTAAAATATTTTATTCTTTAATTTATAGATGCTCTCTAAACTACAAAATATGCTCTTTAAAAATAGAGTCTTGACTTTTACTAATGTTCACGAGTATTTGTTCCATTCATTACATTACAAGTCCACGAGAACAAATGTGGCTTTGGTTAATGACTATGATTTGATTTTATACAGGCCTGAGTACTAATTGTTACCCTTTGTTTTGCTTATCCTGTAGGACTTTTGTTGGGGGGAGGATGGGCTGGACTAGGGGAGGGGTGGGGAAGAAAATGTTCTTTTTGTTTAGTTGAATGTTAGGGCATACTCGTCTTTTTAGTCAAAACAGTGTTTCATATGCCTATGACCTGACATTTGAATGAATTTTTGGATGGAAATCTTTCATGGGGACCCGATTAGGTTCTCATTTATGTGGAAGATAGCAACTTTTCTGGTGTTATTTTCCCTGATTAAAAATTAATAAAAATTCATTAACCTTGTTAGTTTGCTATCTCTAGGTTCAAGCTCAACTTTAATTGATATTAGGGCCAATTTGAGTTTGAGAAAATTGAGCTAAATGGAGATTGGATCTTGCCAAACCCAAATGGATCACAACCCTGGTTGTGTGTACACATCCCATGCGAGTTTTTTTTTTTTTGAAACATATTGTACCAATTCAAAACACACTGCAATACAGTAATTTTGATCCACCATTTCCATTATTTATTTTCTGTTGATTGAGCTATATGCTTGTGGTTATAGTTCAATTTTGATGCGAATGGAATCACGTGCCTCATTCATGGCAGGAAATTTCTAATCCTACAGATCTGCAACTACAAGAAGTCAATATCTACGACTGTTCNATTCATGGCAGGAAATTTCTAATCCTACAGATCTGCAACTACAAGAAGTCAATATCTACGACTGTTCTCTTTCTTTTTAACGAATGCTCTGTTTAAAAAATGTTACTGGTATAGAATAGGTGTTCTTGGATAAGGATGTGCAGCCTAAATATTTTACGGTGGAGCAACTATCTTAGCTGGCTTGACTAAGAATCTTCTAGACTTCTTAGTACTAATATTATAAAATGGACTAGGGATGTTGCCAATCTCTAACAACTGCTAAATGCCCCAAGTTCCTTAGCCCATTAAATGTAAGATTGTCAAAATTTCAAAATCCAAATATGTACTTGAATTAAATTTTAGTCTGTACATATCAATACTTGCTCCAAATTCAATTCTTGCCAAATTATAGAGTTTCCTTTGTTCTTGCTCACACATTTACATTACTGTCCTTGTTTTTGTATCTAAACAAAATTTTAATTTTGAAAACGCATCTAAACCAAATTAAAAGCAAACTAAACATCCATTTTTAGTTCAGATGAAGTGCTAAGCATTTTTTCTCTTTTAAATGTACTCAACAATAAAATATGATTGAATTGTCTTCTTTTAGTCGCTTGCCATGATAATTATTTTGGAGTATAATCCATGATCATTGTTGGATAGGAAATATTCCTCGCTCTCCATTAATTAAATATTATATATACGTATATATTTTTTTCCCTGATTATGTCAATCAATAATGGGATTGCAGAAGGATGGTTATAAAAATTAGCTGGCTTATTTTTACTTTAACTTTAAATTTTTTTAAAAATCAAAATGGTCACTCCCCCTTCTCTCTTTTTGAGCCTCATGCCGGATGTGCCTTGCAGGTGCTTCGTGTCTATTATGATAAGAGACAACAGCGTCTTACTAGATTGCAGGGAGTTTCAAATGCTGAAGCTGAGGATAATCATTCAATTAAAAGCAAAGACATTTCCTCTTCTCGGAAAAGAAAAAAATATTCAGAAAGAAAATCTTCGGAGTTTGTAAAAGCTAATATCGCAGGTGGGCAGTCCAGTGCTGAGAGGACCACCACTCCATTAGATTCAGATGACCTATTTACTGAGGCACAAAACTCTGCTTTAACTTCTGAAGAAGATTATGAATACCATTTGCAGAGATATCTCACTGGTGATAACATAGAGAGCAGAGAAGAGCCAGAATTCAATGAAGCCGATGAGGAAGCCCGTTCTTTTATTCACAAGTGTGCTTTGTCAAGGTTGAAACCAGCAAGTCGAAGAAAGTTCTCATGGACCGAAGAGGCTGATAGGTAATACAAAAAAAACTCGTAAAATTGTCTAGAAAGATCACCTGTTAATTGCTGCAACTCATCATTTAGCAACTTCTTGTCAAGGTTGAAGCCTTATGAATTTTTTAGTAGATTGATTTGTTCCGAATACTTGATGAGAATGGCCTGATGATATCTTAGTTTTATGCTCAATTGCAGCTTTTCAGAAGTTAATTATATTTATGCACTATATTTGGTGTTTATTTGGTTTCTTATCATCTGGAGATCTTCTGATACATCTGTCACATAACAATGTTTTCATATGGTTTCATTTACTTTTAGGCAATTGGTGATTGAATATGCAAGATACCGAGCTGCTCTTGGGTCAAAGTTTCACCGTGTAGATTGGGCATCAATTTCAAGTCTTCCAGCACCTCCTGATTCCTGCAGACGAAGAATGGCACTATTGAACAGTTATATCCCTTTCAGAAAAGCTGTAATGAAGCTATGTAATATTCTTGCAGAACGGTATGCAAGATACCTCGAACAAGTCCAGGAAAAAATGTTGAATCATGCTGATTCTGAAATGATGGACCAGGATTATGCATTTGAAGAAGAAAATGTGTGCTCTTCATCGTCTAAATTTGGAACATGTTGGGATAACTTTGATGACACTATTATCAAGCGAGCATTAGATGATGTTCTACTATACAAACGATTGTCTAAATTGGAGGCCTCCAAACATATGTGTTCAGATAAAGAAAACGGAGAAGGAAAAGTAAGCCGAAATTCCCCCATTATCTTTATTTACATTCCATAGGAATATAATTTTTCCGTAATTTGTCCACGTATTTCTATTAAGTTACATTGATCATGAAACTGTGTTAAGTGTGGTGAGCTCAGACTTGTACTCCCACTTTTTTCCCCAACAACTTTGGAAAACAAGAACACAGAAAGGATAGAAATTTGAAATGTGAATTGTGTTTTTCAGTTAAATATGTTATTAAGGTGAATAACAAGTGTCTATTTTCTGCCAAAGCTATTCTGCTGTCCAGCTCTGTTGCTGAAGGCATTTGTAATCTACAGAGTGCTTTGTAATTAACTTCTTTTACTCTCTTGTGTACAGTATCCCCGTGGCACTGGATTCACTTCATCAGCTCCTCGTAGCCAGGAATTTGAGAATTGTGAAGAGAAGAGTAGAGCTTGTCCTCAAAGATCGAGCTCTCGACTGCTTCCTAAAAAGTATGTGAAGCTTTTAAATGAAGGTGCAAGTGTTAGTAGACGAGCACATGAATCTGTTGCCATTGCAAATGCTGCTGAGCTATTTAAGCTAATCTTTCTAAGCACATCGTCAGCTCCAGAAGTTGCGACTCTGCTGGCTGAAACATTGCGACGTTATTCTGAGCACGATCTTTTTGCTGCTTTTAGCTACCTAAGAGATAAGAGAATTATGGTAAATAACGTTTCCTGCAATACATATTGTCACTTGATCACAGCAATATGGAAAAACTATATCTCTGAATGGCATTGGAATCACAAATAAAATAATCACAATGGCACAAATATTTGATCAAATTTTAAATAATCACTGTTAAAATATTATTGTTAACACATCAATACAGAAGAAATACAAATATATTATGTTCCCTTGCTTGCTTTTACCATATATTGTGAGATGTTTGTTTACTCATTTCACTGACAGATAAATCTTTTTATCTCACTAGTTATTTTTTCCTTTTATTGGCTTGATAAGCAAGCAAAATTTTCTTCCTTTGGCAGATTGGTGGTAGCTGTAATAGCCCATTTGTCCTTTCACAGCACTTTCTGCAAAGTATTTCTTTGTCTCCATTTCCCATGAACACTGGAAAGAGAGCTGCTAACTTTGCTAACTGGCTCCAGGAAAGAGAAACTGATCTAATGGAAGAAGAGATTGATCTTCCTGCGGATTTGCAGTGTGGAGAAATTTTCCATTTGTGTGCTCTAGTTTTTTCAGGAGAAATATCAATTACCCCTTGCTTACCTGAGGAAGGAGTAGGAGGGGCGGAAGATACCAGAACTTCTAAACATAAGCATGATAATACTGAGATTTATGGTGATGACATGCCTAAGAAATCAAGAAGTTCATTGGCTGGTGAGGGTGAGATTATCTCTCGCCGAGAAAAAGGTTTCCCTGGTATTAAGTTGCAGTTGCATCGCGCAACAATCTCAAGAATAAATGTTATTGAGTCATATAATAAAGATGAGGACTTTAATTTTGTCATACTTGGCAAAGACACTCCAATCAATACTTCCAGTTTGGAGGTTGACTGCAATGTATCACATTCTGATGTAGTAGATCATGCAAAAGAAATCCAAGATTCTGGGAGAACAATTCTTCCTGGATATGATGTGAGCAAATCACCATGGGAAGCCATGACAAGCTATTCGGAATATCTGATATCTTCATGTCCTTATCAAGACATAAGTTTGTCTCTTCATCCGGAGGTATTTAAAACACTATATTCAGCCATTCAGAAGTCTGGTGACCAAGGTTTGAGCATGAAGGAAATTTCCAAGGTCTTGAACATGCACGGTATACAGTGGTTACTCTTTTTGTATTTTGCACTTCACTATTCTTATTTTATGAATGTGCAATTTCTTTCATATTGATAACATGAAGTTCTTTTTCAGGTAAGATGTTGGAAATTATGGTTGAGGTGCTTGAAGCATTTAGGCGAGCTATAAAGGTTTGTTTTATTGATTGATCTATATTTTGAACTATTACATAGAAGCTTTTCTTCATGTTTTCTCAGTACAGGATGGATGAATTTATGTTGGTAAAATCCTTCAGTTACCACAGGATAAGATTTTCTTTCTTTCTTTTGGTTGGGGTGGGTGCTGTGAGGTGGAGTGGGGCTAATAAGCTGGTCCAGATTTATGTGTGACTGCCTTGAATGCAGGTCAATGCTTATGACGACATTCGTGTGGTTGATTCTTTGTATCGGTCCAAGTACTTTTTGACCCCCGTAGCTGCTATTCATCATGATCACGCCAGGACTCCTCTTAGAGATAAAAAAAGGAAAATGGACGAGGAGCTTATGTCTATTGATTGTAATAACCATATAGATGATGTTCCCTATAGAAGCGAGATTGACATGAATGCCAATAAAGAGCATAGAGTCACAATTTTAAATCTGCCTGAAGATGTTGCTGATCTTTCTACTGAAATTCAAAGCAAGTGTAAGATTACAGGTTATGAGCTTTCTGAAGTTATCCCTCCGACAATGGAAGGAGGAGTTGAAATGTGCAGACTCCATTCTATTGATTATCAGATATGTAGACCAATACTGCCATGGATGAACGGAGATGGTACGGTAAATGAACTTGTTTACAAGGGTCTAGTACGCCGTGTTCTCGGTATCGTGATGCAAAATCCAGGGATATTGGAGGTATTTATTTTAAAACAAGCTTTTGATGTGCACTTATGTCTTGTGCTGCAGAACCTTTGATATAAATTGTGGTTTTATTTTTTTAGAAAATGTATTGCAATTTCAACTTGCTGCAATTAAACTGAGCTCGAACTGTCTCAATTTTAGTGAACCGTTTCTAGTTTATGGTTTTGCACTACTGGTGGCTTGCACATTCACTGTTGTATTTTTCTTCTTTTTGTGTTTATCATGTTTTTAGCTTCTAATGATCTTCAAATATTTATTAGAATAATTCTCCCTTTATTGTTGTAAATAAATATGATAAATAAACTTTCTGGCATGCGGTAAAGTTTTAATATAAGTTTACTTGCTCCATCTTTGTAGTTAATCATCAGATTGTCTATTAGTTGCGGTCAAATAGTTTAGCTCAATCAGCTTCCTTGTAATCTGTTTTGTACATGTAGTTGTATCTATTTCTCAATTTTCATGTGTCTTATCTATTTTTCCAGGATGATATCATAAACAAGATGCAGGCTCTGAATCCTCAGGTATGTTATGAGCTTCATGTTGAGGAATGTATACAAATGTCTTCCTATTTGGGAACTTAATCTTTGTAGATTTAATATCATGGACTCCTAGAGGGATCATCTAGATGGGGTGCTAATTTTTTCCAAATTATGATATAATTATATTGCATTTAAAACTTATGATGAAGTATTATCGTATATGCAGCAAGAAAGTGCACAAAAAAAATCCAAAATAGTCATATTTGTCAAGTCGCAAGTTTATGGTTTAAGCCTGAAATGCTATTGTTCAAAATGCAGAAATCATTTTCTGGAAAGCTCCTTCTTCAGCTGCTTTAGTTATTTTTGAATATTCCCAACAAGAACAGTGAATTTTTTATTTGATTAACACTTGTTAGAGAGTTTTTGAAAGGTTTGATTAAATGCTTAAGTGAATCAATGTAACTTGCAATATCTAATAATGTAATAATGGAGTGCTTAACAAACCCGCAGATAGTGTATGAAAGGAATAATAATAGAACTCAAATAGTAGATGAAGGCTAAAAAATAAGAGGAAGATGGGGAAGAATGAGTATTCAAGTTATCGTCTGAGATGGCACCAGATTTTGGGTTATTGTAGAAGAGGTGTAAGAGAAGTAAAAATGAAATTTTGTTTATGGTTTACATACTACTACTGTACATTAAATTAATGGTTTACATACTACTACTGTACATTAAATTAACAGAAAGTGAATATTTTTAGATATCTAGCTTGCAAATATTGGCTGCAGCTTATACTTGTGACTGCCATTTCACTGCCTTGCATGATAAACAATACTAATTGTCAAACTACATGCTTTTCAGAGCTGCCGAAAATTGATGGAGATAATGATTATGGATAATCACATTATCTCCCGCAAGATGCATCAGACGACATCAGCTCAAACCCCTGCCATCCTGAGCGACCTTCTCGGATGTCGCTTTAAAAGACCAAAGTCAATCTGCAGAGAGCATTTCTATGCAAATCCCATGAGCACAAGTTTGTTGTAAAAAAGATGTATAGTCTTTTGGATTATGATATGGGATTTCTTCGAGAGACTTTCCAACCTTAATGGTGGCATGGCATTCGGAATGAGCTAATTGTACAAATTCTAGACTTTCAAGTTTCTGATAGAAGTTTGATTTGGGACTAAATCCATAGACGGAGAAATCCCTAGGTACCAATGAGTATGTATGTATGTATGTATAGTCTTTTATAAGTGATCTAGATCTCCTATGGGAAGCTTTGCAATTTTAAGAAGATTATGGTGACATTGGCATTCAGAGAGCTAAATTTATTTATTCATGGAGGAGGAACGCATAGTTTTGATCATGTAATTTCTTGTGGCAATAGGCCTGGGCAGCACCGCTCTGCTCGTGCCACCATGACCCCATGGGTCGAGCCAAGGTAGGCAAGTAAAGCCTGCAGGCTTCACGAGATGGCCCATGGGCGGACTCATCCTAAAATAGAACCAAAAAATTAAATGTTAGCCCATTAGTCCACGCATTCCAATTACATTTAGCCAGCCCAATCGAATCTTAAATAAATTTTTCTTATGGAAACATTACATATTTAAGGTGGTTAAAATATACAATTTCAAAACTAACAAATAAGTTTTAAAACTTAAAAAATCAGATGAAATCAAAATTATACAATTTATGGTCACAGTTATGTATTAATCACAAATTATTATTGACCACAAATTATCATATTAATTAGTCACATATTATTTTTCGATCACAAATTACAAATTTTATAAGTCACAAATTATTTCAAGATCATAAATTATCAAATTAATTAGTTACAAATTATTTATCGGTCACAAATTATCAAATTAATTAACTGATTACAACTTAACAAATTGTGAGTTACAATTACAAATTTAGTCATAATCACACATTTTTTAGGTCAGATATTGTTGTTTACTAGTCACAAATTATTCATTTTATCGATCACATATTTATTAGTCACAAATTAACCAACTTATTGATCACATCACCTAAATAGTTGTTCACAAACGTTCTTAACCCCATCCCACTGCTACCAACTTCACTACCATTTGCACCACCACTCCACCACCACCAACGCGCCACAACAATTAATAACAACAATTACCATTTGCAAACTTTAATGCTACAATAAATTTCAAACTTACTGTCATCTCCCCGACCCAGATGGTACACCACTATCGCCACCCATCAACTACCATACCTGCCACCATCTTCTTGACATTCCAATTACCAAAACATAGCTGCATCTCAAATCTAAACAACTACCTAAAAACACTCTAAAATCGACTTTGTGGGCGCGCATCGTGCACAGATATATATATATATATAGAGAGAGAGAGAGAGAGAGAGAGAGAGAGATGATAATGGATGATATATAGAGAGAAAGGAGAGGGAAATAAAATGTGTTTGGGAAGTGAAATGTGGTGGGCGTGGGGTGTGAGGTAGATTAATTTAATTTTAT
>CAIGRB010100368.1:0-18999 GCA_903798255.1 Fraxinus quadrangulata
AGTTATCCCCAAGTGAAAGAAAAAGCAAAAGAGTTAAAGGAAAATAGAAAACAGAAAGCTGAGAATTGGGAATTCAAGGCAGCTGAATTAGTACACTGTTTTGAGGTATGTCTTTATTTTTTTGAGAGTTTTAGAGCATCTTGAACCTCTGGAATTGATTAATATCATGTTGGTGGTGTTTTGATGATTTATGATGGCAAAAATATGGACAATTAATTACAAGAACTTGAAAGAAAACAATCTAGACAGAGATGTGGATTGCTAGACTTGAATGGGTTAACCTTTGATTTTAAGTAATCCATTGGGTATAACTTATATTTATCAATATGAATATTTTTATACAAGAGTTNATGCTAATTGCTCGACTTGAATGTGTTAACCTTTGATTTTATGTAATCCCTAGGTATAACTTATATTTATCAATATGAATATTTTTATACAAGAGTTAAAAGTATAGAAATGATCTTTAATTGGTAAGAATCCAATTTTTGAAAGTCTAATTCAAGTGAAACTGAAAACAGCCATGAGGGAAATTGTTTGATTTGGTGTCTGTAAAAAGGAATGCCTTCGAAACTATAAAACCTTCCCTTGTGACAAATTTATGGTATGATTACCTTTACATACATGTTATACAAGTGTGGTAAAAATTTGGGAATTATTGGATATAGTTAAGGGTGTGAAAAAAGGATTGAAAAAAATAATTGAACAGCGATGAAAACTTGAAAACAGATTCTATCCATTTGTGTATTTAACTTAAATTCAACATTTATCTGTCTATTAATTATTCTTAGGCATAGAAAATACATTTAAGGAGTGCTAGATTTTTAAAAACAATTGGATAATGTTGACGTTCATAATTAGGCTCGAGAAATAGTGTGATTTATGAGATTAGTTTGCAATGCAATCGGTAACTTGAATTGCAAATACCATCTAAATCATTTTAGCATGAATGGACGTAACACGGGATTGTGTGTGTCTGTAAAGATTATCCAACTGAGGATTGTGTTTAATATTAGATGGTAATACAGGCAATTTTTCGACTTTAAATGAAAAAGAGAATTGATATACACTCTATAGAAACGTGCACACATAAGGGAAAAAACGTAAGTAAAAATCTATTTGCAACTACGATGCAAAAACATAGTATTTGCGATATAGTAATGTTGGAATCTTTACATTCTTGACCTATGGTCGATTTTATGTTTTGATTAAAACAAACAAAGTATGTTTATATCTAACATTTATATTTAAGTTTTCATTGTTTCATGTTGCGGATTTAATCGAATTGGAGACAAAACGAAAAGTTGTAGATCAAGAAAGCTTAAAATAGAAATCAATCATTCACAATCGAGCACTAACGTCAAAATAATTGGAGACAAATTTGCGCCATTTCAAATCGAGCACTCTCGCTAAATCAATCAATATATTGGAACTAGATGTTTTAGCTCATTTGTTAAGGTAAAACACTTTAATCCTTAACTATTACACATTGATAGCTCAAGCAAAGGTTTTTTATAAACAAACTCATTTCGTAAAATGTTTTTGCATGAAAAATATTTTCTTTCAAAGTAAGGACTATGACTTAATTTTCAATCATACAAAGAATTAATTACCTTAAAGTATCAAGTAAATATATCAAGCAAAAATTACAAAATTGCAAACAAAACAACAAAAAAATGGACAAGAAAAACTCCTGGCCATCCAGACGTCCGGTTCGCCAGCAACGGTCAAATTTTCTACCGTTTTCACTGATTTCAACGGCTACTTTTTGAGTCGTTCGGTACTATTCCGGACGTTCGGTTGGGTCATTTGATTAGACAGAAAAGTTGGCGTTTTTCACTTTTATAAATACAAACTCATTTGCTATTCATTAATACAACAAGAGAGCATTAAAGTGGGATTCCTTTGAGCAAAGTAGCATTGATTTCTTATTCTATTTATTATTATCAAATCATTTCGTTTAGAAAAACTTTTGATTAAATCAATTCTTCAAAATCATTCAACACAACAAAGTTTTTTAAACCAAACACTTGAGCTTCACTCATTGCTTCCATTAAAGTGTTAGCCTATTTCTCTCTTAATATTTAATTGTGATCATAACATTTATTAAGAGAGAAGTTTTCAATTTGTAAATTCAATTATCTTTAAACGTGTGGGTTGTGTTGAGATCCCGAAAAACTCAACGTTGTAAAAGGATCGGTGCTTCTTACTTGTAAGTCATCGAAAGATTTGTAAAGTGTTGTATTGCACCACAAGTCAATCAATATAGTGAAATTAGTCTTGCTCGTGTTAGAGAGCTTGGTAACGGAAGACGTAGATCATTACGTTGGATCGAACTTCCATAAATATATTCTATCCCTCTTTACTTACTGACTGCAAATTCATGTTTGTTATCTCAATAATCTATATAGTTATTACGCGCTTGATTTTAAATTAATTTCTAAAAAAATTTTTAGAAACAAATTCACCCCCCTTCCCCTCCCCTCCTCTTAGTTAGTTATTCTTGGACTTCATACATAACTTTGATAAGGAGCTCATTATATACGATATGATGTTTATGATCATTGAGTATATAGTTTCAGAATATATTGATATCAATTTTGATTAATACGTCATTCATGAGCATTTTCATCTCCATGCACGACATACGTCCATGGTTGAAAATATAGCATGCACAACATGATTGTAAAATTTAGTTTTCCTTATAAAATAATTTATAGACCACTACTAGAGCACCGAGGTGCGTGAGGTATGCTTATGTGATATGTTTTGGCACCGCGTGTGATACTTCATGGTTGGTTACGAAGGTAGATAGGGGATGGACATTTGGTAAACATATGAGGGTGGACCACTAGACTGTACCTTTGTGATATTGTGCAGAACTCTATCCGGTGCATAGTAGGTAGGTCAAGGGCCCAATGAATGATTTCAATGAAGTTACTTCTAGTTGGTTTTGACGAATATTTGAGCATAATACATCCTTAGCATAAGATTTAAAGTAAATAACATGTAGTCAGACACCATTATGACCTATACCCATGTTATGCATGATTTTTGCTTACTGAGCATTAGCTTATGTAGTTCTTGCATTGTAGGTAAGCATGGAACCTCATAGAAGGCATGGCTGGCTGTGGAGCTCTTACAGGATTCCAGATTTCGATGCACATGGATGACGACCTGTAGGGTTATTTTGTGGACTTCGGTTGTATTATATTTTGGGGATCCTATATGACTTTTGAAATGGCATTTAGATACTTTTACAACCTCCGGATAAATATGCTGGATTATCGATTTATTATCTTTGATTTCAGTATACTATATACAATGATATACTGGTGGAAATGCTTTAATTTTATCAAAAAATAAAATGTGTATGTGAATTTGGATGTCTAGGTCAAGTCATCAATAGTATTCCTATACTAGTTAGTATATTGTTATCTATATGAATAGGGTGTTACAGAAATCCACACAGGAAACAAAAATGAAGAAATTAGAGTTTCTCTTTTCTTGTACTAGTAAGATAATGAATTATGTTCTCCTATTTTCTGAAACCTTAATAGCTTATTAATATAAGTCCAAGTGGGTTTGGTCCGTCTCTTAGACTTCAGCCGATCCAACATTTAATTAATGGAATTAATTAAATTAATTCATACATATATACAAACAACACAATTAATTAATTGTACAATACTTGTTAATTAATTAATTGAAATCTCATTATTCTGGTTCTCTTTTTATGTGTGACCCATCAAATTCTCGATCACGATATCTAACGCTGTGAATTATTAGTTTGATCTAATTAAAATCGATAAATTAAAATACCCATTTTAATTTATCATCAATTCACATTTGC
This sequence comes from Fraxinus quadrangulata, assembly GCA_903798255.1. NCBI lineage: Eukaryota > Viridiplantae > Streptophyta > Magnoliopsida > Lamiales > Oleaceae > Fraxinus > Fraxinus quadrangulata. Next base: position 3,854 of record CAIGRB010100368.1, read on the forward strand.
CGTTCCAAATTGACACCTAGTATTGTGTCAGAGAAATATATGTGACGGGAAATGTCACATGATATGACAAAATCAAACTTGTTCATTTACCGTGAAACTATAATCTTTTCGTCAATATAATTCGATCAATTACGAGATACGGATATATGTCAATATCAATTATCGATCATATCTTTCATCCTACTATTAAGTCAATATAAGTCAAAAATCCATTTTCGACTCATGAGTACACCTTGACCAATGATTTCATTATCAATTTAACTGAATGAAATATAAATTATAATCTCTTACTATCTAAGAGTGACAAATCCTCTATTGATCATTCACAAACTTCATATGATTCTTGACATACCCGAACGATGTTGTATTAGCGACCCTTGGCAGAGCAACATCCAACACCAACAACCTTCATATAATTCTTGACAACCCGAACGATGCTGTATTAGCGACCATTGGCAGAAAAACATCCAATATTACCAAAGTATGACTGTCATCATATAAGGCACTATGATGATCTCAAGTCAAAGGACCAAGTTCACTACCGATAGTTAGAGATTAACTACTGACACTCAGATAGTTATTTATATGGAATCTTTTCAACGGGTCTCTAATGTTTTGTTATATAACAAAAACATCCACATATTCATTTAAGCGTCACTACACTTTAACTTGTTCGATCAACTACTTACTTCACAAGTAAGAAATGTCACACATGATGGTCTATCTGTAATAACGATATTCGTATCTTGTTATTACTTACGACCCTAATGATTTAAGATTCAGTCATATATAATTTTTATCTCACAATCTCAATTCCTTTTAATTAGCAAATTACAAAGACTTGAATTTACGGATTCTATTATTTAATTTAGTTAAACATTAATTCAATTAAATAATAGATCTTGCCATAAATATGTATCAATTATTTTATTAAAGGATTGTACTATGTACACATAGAATAATCATATATTAAAAGTGTTTATATCCAAAACTGATTGAATTTAGGGCACAACACTTACATTTATCACCAAGATACAATCCAACACATCTGATTTCTACGCGGGTGAAGGTGGAGCCGTAGAGGTGACACAATACGTGACGTCCAAGTAGATATGTCAGCATAATGGTTTGTGGCACAATTTGCGTTTAAAAAGTCTGATGATTAATAAATTGTATGTTCTGAATATTTTGTATAATATATAGAATATTTTGTATAATATATAGAATATAGAATATTAAAATAATAATCGATATATTAAGGCTTAGACTACCATCTTAACAAAGTTGATTTTTTAATATAGAACTCCAATAGTATTCAATATGAATGATGATTGTTGAGGGCAACAACTGCCTAAAGAATTCACATAATTTGGATTTCTAATTACATTTTATATCAGTCATAGAATTAATTAATTACAATTCACAATTATTATTTATGTACTAAATTATACTATAATAAAATCATCTAACGAAACAAGGAATAACTATGATAATTGAGTAATGTTATTCAATAGTATTAAGCACTAGTTTATGAGGGAGCGAGATTATTGTCGTATTATTAAATAAATTGAAACATAATTTTATGCATTGAACAATGTGATTGTGGTATGAGACGATGCTTGACACTATTGATGTTGGATAACTTTATTCATGGTAACGTGTACTGGTGCTGATGCAATTTTAAGTATGCAATAATTGATTGTCAAAGAAAAATACACCAGCAGAAACGGGTCAATATGAATATGAATATCTCCCATTTTCTTTTTTTTTTTTTTACAGTACAGCGTACAACGATAGGAAGCATGAATTCATGACGTTGAAATGAAATTGTAATTATTTTTTGCAAAGGACTTCAATTTATTATTTCTTTATTTTGGAACAACTTAAAAAGTTATATAGTAAACATTTAATTTTAATTACAGATTTTATAAGATTCATATTTTTATTAACTTTTCCACTACACATTCATTAACTTTTATCACATTCATTAACTTTTATCAAAATCTACTGATTTTTATCAAAAAATTTATCAAGCATTCCCTTAATAAATAATGATTAAGGTTACTAAATAGTAGGTTTAAAATAATATAAGAGTTAATGTCTTCTGAATTTGTTCTGGTTTTTGCAAAAGTCGGATTCCCGAGGAAATTCAGACACAATATTATCCCTTTTTAATGAAATTATTGAAGCTCCTTATGTGCATTGTCATCCTTTTAAATAAATTAAGCCACGCGTACATGGATGTTTACATTATCATTGACATTCTTTTTATAGGTCAAAATTTGGACAGTAATGTGATAGTGTTGTAGAAATCAGTGACTTTAATAGATGTGACAGAATGTCAAACTAAATGTAAAGAAGTGTACATACAGAATAATTACTTTTAAATTGGGTATAGCATGATTGCTTTTAAAATTGGAAAGAATCGTACTAAAAAATGTTAGACTTGCAGACATTTCTTTTGAATTACGATGAATCTTGAGCAAATGACCATAACGCCTCTAATAGATCATTTTATGCTTCGCTCACAAATGCATGATATCATGACTAGTAATTTAGTGATAAATGTCTATCTCATGTGAATTATTAATCATTGATTTTCAGTTTATCCTAATTTATATTTGAACAATTAAAAACTCAAGATGAATTAAAGTCAGGACTCACAATATCCCCATAGTTAACTAATTCAACTCATGATTGTCTACCATTATTCTAAAAAATTGTTTGTTACAGTAAGATTTTCCATCACATATTCACTCAATAAAATATTCTACACTCAAACCAATAAAATTACTTTACTTTTCAATCACACATCCTTCAAAAAATACTATTCATTACTTTATTTTTCTCACAATAATGAGAGATAAACACACTCTCAATTTTTGTTCTCAATATTTGTCAATATAACTCAAGCAATTAATTGAGTTTTCCCACCTATTTGATTGTCTCTCCAAATTAAAACCAAAATTGCTTTTACACATGAATTAACTACATTTCTAGGTAAACTGTGAAGTATAAAAATACATTAGAAACTTGAAAATTCACACGATCACATAAACCATAAGAATATATCTGTATCTCGCGTCAAAATTCATGGTTTTCGATATAATGGTATAAACATGTAATTACCTCTCAATTTCATTACGGTTTACAAAGCATTCAACTATTAGTTAGATAATCAAAAGCAATAAACCACAAGCACCAAAATAAAAGCAAGACAATTTATACTTGGAGTCAAAACTTGAAAATTAAAATTGAACTATCAAAACTAACCTTCATCATTTGTTGTAACTAGGAAATTTGGTTCATTACCGTTGAATTAATATTTATGTTTAGACCCAATTATGCGAAATTAATAATAAAAAAGCAACAAGTCACTATTTACTGATTGCTAGATGATTAAGGTTAATTAATCCATTTAAAGTATTTATAAGTGTCAATCCAATAAAATAATGAGTTCAAAAGCAATAAATAACACCAAAATTTATCACAGAGGAAACTCCTAACTCATGGTAAAAAAACCTTTGGGCGAATTTCTCAGTTAACGATCCACTAGAAAAGTTAACTTATATTTAATCAAAATACTGTTAAACCTTAGTTAACTCTGGTCACTTAACTTGTAAATCACCAAAGAACCCCTTTGGTTGTGCATGCACGTACTTCCCAGAAGTATGCTCCACTTTTCTTTCCGCTGAATCACCAAGAATGAACATCGTCCTTCAAAGGAATGTCGTTCTATAACGCTAGAACTCCAAGCACCTCTTCCCAAATTTCAAAACTCTGAAGGTTTATTGGAGAATGTAGGTGTTTGATCAAAAATCGTTTTGGGTTTTGATTTGTTGATTGAGGCAAGAAACACTGGAATATGGATTTGAATTTCAAAGTATGTTCGCTTAACTCAATTCAAAGTTCAACCAATGATGAAACAATGTTTGGAATGAATATATGAATACTGTGTTGAATCTAAGAATCAACGGCACATGTTTATAATCTTCAATAATAAGATTTCTAAGGCAAAAAAAAAATGATTCAACACATCTTGGGATGTTCATGAAGCTATATATTTATAATGGAAGTGTTTTGTGATGAAAAGTGAATAAAAATACATGTTATAAGCAAACTAGGAAAATTGAATTGCAATCCACTGCTCGAGTGCCAACTTGGCGCCAAATGAGCGGTCAATCTGCCACTTGAGAGAGAGGTGGTGCCAAGCAAGGGGCAGTCTCATGTTTTGCGAGCTCGAGCACCAAGTGAGGATGCTAAATCCATCTTTTGCTCTACTTTTTGAAGTTCGAATCTTGATCTTCTCGTATTTTTTTACTTCTTTTTGGACTTTATCATCCCCAAACTATTTTTACTATAACAAAGATTCAATAACCCTTATTTTTTACTTTGATTACAGCATAATAAACTTCTAATACAATTCAACTAAAATATGATTTTGACTAAGAAAATTGTCAATTACAAATTTGGAAACCCCTATTTATAAAATTGGACCTTGCAATCTCCCTATTTGACATTTCGTGACAAAATAATTTATTTCAAAGTTAGAATCAAAATAGCCTAACAATTAACTACCCAAACAATTTCCAAACTTTAACTTGTCACGTGTTTCGTAAAACACATGGAAATAATAATAACACTTGAAAAGTAAGATGAAACTGGCAATTAAAAAAATGTAATTAAGTCATATAAAACAATATAAGTAATACATGTGTAACATCAAAGCATGCAATACCAAGTGTAATAATAACTTAAAACTAACATATAGAAAATTAATATCAATATTAAAATTCCAATAAAAAATGTCAAAAATCAATAATGACCCCCTCTTAAATCAAATATCATAAAATATATATATATATATATATATATANTATCAACTTCTCCCATAACTCATATACTTCCTAACTCTCTTTAAATAAATATTATTCTCGCCCTTTTTGTCTTGAATAACAAAGGAAGACAAGTAATATAATCATGAATAACATGGAGAGGAATGAGTTACAGAAAATATGCATACGTAAAAATATGAAAAATTAAGCAAAACATGTGATCCGACAAAAAAAAATCGTACTTTTGCGACTACTGTTTTATGAATTTTTAAATATAACATCAAGAACAATTAATTTGCTTACTTGTACAAGTATAATTCACAAAAAGTAAATTTTTTCCACATAACTTATTGTAAATCTATTGGAATAAATTGTATAAGCTACACGTGTGAAAAGTGTCATTAGTATCATGTAAGCAAGTCTCAAAACCTTGTATTATTGAGAAATGACATGTAAAGAAATCACTGGTAAATATATATATTCTTCAAATTATTAAAGTCAAACCCAGTGCTACTAGAATTTTTTAAATTAAAAGCTCATATTTGATTTTGTATATATGTTTCTTTATCCCCCTAACCTTACCATAGTATCATGGTAATATTATTTTATATTTTTATCATCATTAAATTTATGGTAAAAAATTCAAAGTTCAACTTTGATTAAATTGTGCCGACACTAAACAATATTCCTCACTCCACCCTGCCATAATAGTTAATCCAATTCAATTTCATTTCTCAATGTGAACCATGATGTATAAAAATGCATTAGAAACTAACAATTTACAGATTATAAAATAAACGACTTGAGTATATCTCTATATCCTATCAAAATCATGTTTTTCATTAGATTGGTACAAAAGATATTGATCTCATCACAATTCATGAAATATTCAGCTATTAGTCAGATAAGTTAAGTGAAAGCATTAAATACAACAAAGAAAACAAAAGAAAGAGAAAATAATCGTCAAAATCCAAAATTGAAGTTAAACTATCAAAACTAGACGTCTACATTACTCTTCCTAATTCATCATCGTATCACAAAACACACATAGGGAATTTAGAAGACATCACCGGATTTGAATAAACGAAGACAAGATACGAGGAAGAAACGGGTGAAAACTTGAAGCAAGACTTCCAACACAACAACATGATATTTTTCTTCGTCTCTTTCAAACCCTAGCTAAAGCTTCTGCTTTTCTTTTTTTTTAAGACTGAGATTGAGGTCGGTATTTTTAGTATTATAGTTTGTATGTTTTGCCATGAAATAAGTGTCCAATTTATCTTAAGATTGCATCTGAGTTAGTGAAAGTTGTTCGGGCTCCAAATTTTTCCTCTTAGCAACTGCAAGCCAAAATGCACTTCAATTCCTGCGGCCGCGTACTAGGATGCAGCAAAAATGGTTCTTCTCTTGGGTTCCTCACAGTGACAAGGTTTTTTCACTAAATGACTGCATCTTTATAAAATTAAGGCCTATAATAAATGTTTAGAAATCACTATGTTAGAATTTGGGTGTGACCCGAATTTTTTGTTGTAATAATTTAAGAATTCTAATTGAAGTGCACGTCAAGAAAAATTCAGTTTTGAATGTAATTGGAGTCCTATGTCAAGTTGAAATTTTATTTTAGAAGCTCATTGGGAGTTGGAAATTGGTATTGAACTTGAAGAAGAGTTTGAGATGGAGAAAACAATTTGGGAAAAAAAAAAAAGAGGCAGAAGGCCCAATGCCGCAACACCGGGCATGGGCGCCGTGGCGCCTATCCCGCAGGGGCTCCCGGAGGTGGGCGTCGTGGCGCCATCTGACCTGTTTCGGATTTCTCATATTTTTCTCTCCTTTTTCATTTTGTGCTCGATTTTTTGGCATCCTACTTCATCTACAACTCTATTATAAGGATTTGGACGTCCCTTACATATTCCCTATAAATATTAAGCTATTTTATATAATTTCATAAGTGTGAGAAAATAGATTACTAGAATTATAGAATGCGTTGTAATTTTCTCTTTTATCAATTATTCTTGAGTCAATAAAATCTCTTAATTTCTTTACCATATTTCTTGTCTTTATTATTCTTTTACTTGATCTAATATTTCATTATTTGCCATATAACTTTAATAATTCATTCTGGTGGTTTGTTTCATTAAGTGGTATTCAAACAATACATATTTCTTGTATTTCCNATTATTTGCCATATAACTTTAATAATTCATTCTGGTGGTTGGTTTCATTAAGTGGTATTCAAACAATACATATTTCTTGTATTTCCAACATTGCTAACAGCGATCCGGGCTTATTAATATTTCTTAACAAGAGATATTTTGATTATTTCATAACAAGTGGTATCAAAGCGCCACAGTTCCGCAAGAGCGCATGGTTTGATTTGTTTGAGGTTTTTTATTCGTGATGTCTTCCATGAAGTATGGTATTCCACTTTTGGATCGGAGCACTAGATTCGCTATGACGGGTTAAGATGCGTGCAATACTCGCACAACTGGATTTGGATGATGTGATATTGGAAATTGACAAGATACCCGCAACTTTGATCGTGGAAAAGAAATTACGGAAGGATAAGAAGACAATTTCTCACATTCATCTTCATTTATTGAATACCATTCTTCAGGACGTTTGGAAGGAGGTTTCAGCAGCTACTCTATGGTTGAAGTTAGAGCAATTGTACATGACTAAAATTTGACAAGCAAGTTGAACCTTAAGCAGCATTTATACTCTCATCGAATGGTAGAAGGAGGATCATTGGAAGATCACTTGACTGCATTTAAAGAGGTCATCGCTGATTTGGAAACTTTGGGAGTAGAGAATGATGAAGAAGATTTTTTCTTGATCCTATTGTATACGTTGACCGCTTCGTTTGCTTCATTTAGAGACACGATATTGTATAGTCGTGATATTCTCACCATAGAAGAGGTGTATGATACTTTGTATTCAAAAGAGAAGATTAAACATCTGGTTTATGAGGCCAGAAATGGAGAAGGCATGGTTGCTCATGGTGGTTCATGAAGGGGCATATCGAAGTATAAGTTCACTAATCGGATTGTAATTACTGCAAAAAGAAAGGACACACGAAGAAGGATTGTTACAAATTACTAAATAAAGAAAGGTTGGCTGCAAGTCGATATGGAAAGCAATTAGAGACTTCAGGTAAAGCAAACCTCGCAGAGAGCATTGCAAGTGAGGGAGATCTCTTGGTTATTTCTAACATCGAGTCTAGAGGAGGATTGGATTCTAGATACTGCGTGTGTGTTTCAAATGTGTCCTAATAAGGACGTGTTTACTACATATGAAACTATTTCCAACGGTGTCGTGGTTATGGGAAACAACGCACCTTATCAAGTTGCTAAAATTGGTACGGTCAGATTGAAACTACTGAATGGGACAATTAGAATACTTGGCCAAGTTCGACATGTTCTGGATTTGAAGAAGAATTTCATCTCGTTGTCTATCCTTGATTCAAAGAGTTATGAGTTCTTTGATGGAGGTGGAGTTTTGAAGGTTTGTAAGGGTGCCCAGATTGTATTGGAGGGACAAAAAATGTCTCAATTATACATCTTGCAGGGTCGTACGAAATCTAGAAGAGTCAATCAGCACAGGTTCAGTACCGTGGTAGACATTCAGTTTGATACAATACCTTTAGGAGTTCGTAAAAGATCAGATTTGAAGAATACTGCTCAGTCGAGTTCAAGAGATATGGATAATACAGCTTTGACACCATCACCTACGGTGCCATTGTATTCAATTGCTAGGGACGGACCCAGTGAAAACTGGTATGTGGATGCTGATTTTGTTGAACATGTTTTTAAGTGAAGTAGAAGGTGTTCAGTCTAGCAATGGGCTTTCAATAAAAGCATTTGGTATTGATTTTGCATTGGGGTGTATTACAGCCTATGTTGATAATTTATAAAATCATTATGGTTTTTTGGAAATCTGAAAGAATTTTACAAGAGTAGTGTTTGGATTCATTGGAAAAGGTGGAGTATTATGTTTTGTTGAAGAAATCAATTTTGGTTATTGTTGAAGAGTTAGTTTATTCTTTGTAGACGGATTTTCTTCTTCAGGTGGATAATATTTTGGAGTTTTGTTCGTTGCAATAGAATTCGTCTCAAGGTAGAGATTGTTAGAATTTGGGTGTGACCAAAATTCCTTGTTGAAATAATTAGAAAATTCTAATTGAAGTGCCTGTCAAGAAAAATTCAGTTTAGAATGCAATCAGAGTTCTGTGTCAAGTTGAAGTTCTATTTTAGAAGCTCATTGGGAGTTGAAAGTTGATATTGGACTTGAAGAAGAGTTCCGGATGGAGAAAATAATTTGTGAACAAAAAAAATTCGGGGCAGAACACCCGGCTCCACCACGCTGGGCATGGGCGCTGCGGCGCCACCTGACCTGTTTTGAGTTTTCCGCGTTTACTCTTTTTTTTTTTCCGTTTTAAACTTTTTTTTTTATCAACAACTCTACTATGAGAGTTTGGACGTCCCCTATATATTCTCTATAAATATAAGGTTATTCTACACAATTTTATAAGTGTGAGAAAATAGATTACTAGAATTATATAATTTATTATAATTTTCTTCATTCTCCATTATTCTTTAAGTCAGTGAAATTTCTTAATTTCTCTGTCATATGTCTTGTCTTTATTATTCTTTTGTTTGATCTAGTACTACATTATTTGTCATATAATTTCAACAATTCATTCTGATGATTGATTTCATGAAGTGATATTCAAACAAGACATAATTCTTGTATTTCCAACATTGTTAACATCGATCCGGACATATTAATATTTCTTCTAATAAGAAATATTTTGGTTGTTTCATAACACACTATTTAAACAACACGCATTTATAATTGAAATATCTTTGATATTTTATCTTTGATGAATTATGAGTGCAAGTGTATATAATGTTTACCATTGAAATTTCTCACAACAAAATTCAAAAGCTTGATTTGAAAAGTAAAGTAGGAACATGTTTGAGGTGGACCCAAAGGAATGGGTTTGGACTTTGGAGTGTATATATTCTTCGTTTTGATTCTAGGTGATAAAGTGTAGATTACACCTTTGCCATTAGCTATATTTTTTTTGCTTTGTTGTAGTAAGATTCTAAATTAGTTGGTATAAGAGATAGAGGTCACATATCTGAGTAAATAGTAGAGTATTATGTTTTGTGTGTGTATTGCAAGAGTATGTTTGAAACGTGCATGGAAGAAAATGGAGTGATAGGAGTGAACTTCGAGGTTTGATTTTGGATAATATATGATGGATGTACCTCCACCAGGAACTATAACTTTTTAACAAAGTGATGATAATATTCTAAATCAAATTGCATTAATTGTATACTTGAGCAAGGAATAAAAGTCTAATGAACACATGCAAACATGGACAAAGGGCAATAAAAAAATAACAGAATTTATCTAAAAAGAGGAAAAATGAAATAAAGGTCCTATCAAAATCTTTTAAAAGTCTTACGTTCATGATTTAAAAACCAACTATTCAAAAATGTACATCTGATTTTTGTCCATAGTGACCATTGCGATAATTGTGGCAGAGACTCATTCCATCGCTTTTTCTTTTCTCCTTTTCTCTGTTCGCTTTGATTAGATATGTCCTTTCAAGGGCAACTCTTTCATTCAGACTATTCTTTTTCTTTCTTCTAGCTCATTGTTTTCAATAGGTTAATAAATGGGTAAAAGCTTGTTTAAGAATACTTTTAAAATAAAATTTAAGTTGCAAGCCTTACAGAATATATATGGATAAAAAAGTGAGAATAAATTGAGGGTTCACATAATGAATGGACAAAAAATGTGCTTGAAAAGTTTAAATATAATTTAAGATTTGCCAAACATGCACTAGGATTGATGCCACCCATGAAGAGACGACTTAAAAACCATATCTAAACTTGGATGGAGCTTTAACAAAATATAACACACTCGTGAGTTTATTTTTGGGATGTAATACTTCTTTCGTCAACACTTTTTGGGCTTCATTGTTGAATGCCAAACCCCTATGCTTTTTTTTTTTTTGGAAAAAAGTACACTTTTCTTACATCCTACAACTATACAATTCTTAATACAAATACAGAAATCCTAATATAGCTATTTTGTATATTGAATAATTATTTGACTCAGACATTAACTCGACTAAGTCATTAGGTAACTAATTAGTCACTTGTTGAATTAATATGTAGATGTTTATACATAAGATTTCAAAATTATTGTTCATATTTTTGAAATCTTGGATTAATTACATTATTTTGTTGTTGAAAACAAATAGAAATTATAATATGTTATTACTGACCACGAAAATAATGAATTTTCTTAAATTTGATTATGAAACAATAAATATGGCAACCATGTTTATGACTGCAGAAAAGGAATTGGATTTTATAATACAAAATAGGCGGCATTATCAATTGAGCTAACATTTCTAGATGAACGAAGCAGCAATTTTCTGCCGCCATTTTTTTTTTATTATTATTTTATTTTTGTAAAGAATGATTATGGGTAAAGTTAAAAGAGCTTAAGACTTTGGAAAATGAACTGCACTACACCTACAGAAAATGCAACCACAGAAATGCACAAGAGTAGACAAAATAGGAGTGGGTGGTTTTTCTTTTCAATATTTTACTCACAGGGCCCACCCCATGTGAGTATATGTATTTTTGCTGTAGGAATTTTTTCTATACACGAGGAAAAATTCTTGGAAAATTGATGCTTAATGAATTTTTTTAACAATCATGCTAGAAGTACACCATGCTATGGGGGCGCCACCTTACTGTGAGCGACTGTACACCATGTCGTCAAAGCACGATGTACAATGATCAAAATTCTTTTTTTTATTATTATCTTTTTCCATTTTTGGGAACAAGAAAAGGTCAGTAATCATATCATATTGAGATTTGTGTTTATAATTGATACGGTTTATTTCTTTTGACAAAGATTGATGGTGAGTGTGGTTCATTAAGCACAAGTTTAACTCACATCCTATAAAAATTCATTTTTCTTTTCTCAAATTTAACACATTTTTTCAATAAAATAATTATACACATAATTTTTTTTTCTAAGTTTTAACCACATATTATTCAAAAAATCAGTATTACAAAACCTATTTTTTCAACAAAAAAAAAAAAGGTTCTCAAACACACCCTAATTTAACAAGTATATTTTGTCAGAACAATGCAAAGCTTCTCATTGCAATTGGTTGTTGGGAACTGCAGATGTGACTGAAATTAGACGATAATCGATTTAAGAAGATTCAACTGAATCTAAAATAGTAGCTAGCGAACATAGTATATGAGTCTTCTCGTTCTCCGAATGGAACATGAAACGGCAAGTGACACAACCAACTTCGAAAAAAAAGTGCTAAGATATATCTAAAAGGACTAGAGTGCTGGGAGATAGAGAACCAAAACTTTTAATCCCTGAATAACTCAAGGGCATCATATTCGGCTACATGTATTGGATAGCAGACTCTAGTTAAAATCAGTCCCTCCCTCAAAGCTGTCGCCTCAGCAACTTCATGTTCGAAACAACCTTTAATTTGCTTAGCAAAGGTTACAATTACCACCCCACAAATCGTCGACTATTTGAATGTGTAAAATAATCATTATTTTATGGTATAGATTATTTTTAAATCTTATTATAAAATCAATTTGTCAGGGTAACTCAAACATCAATAAAAAGATTAGGAACTCGACTGCAAAAATTTTCCCAGTACAAAAATTATCTCTGGCACATATGATAAAGTTAAACAAATAATTAATTAATTACAAAAAGCATATTATTATATCATATATTTTAGGAAAAATTAGAGTTAGCCCTCCAAACCTGTCAATTAGTGTAGTTTTAAAACCCAACCTTCAAAAGCAAGATTGTAAGTCCTTAGAGCTTGTTTGTCTCCCATTATTGGGAGAAGAATGGAATTTTGAATAGTATTTTTTGGAGTATGTGTAGTTGAAATTTAAAGTAACTTTATTGGTTTGTGTGTAAAATATTTTATTGGGTGAATGTGTGGTGGAGAATCTTACCGTAAAAAATAGAGTTTTAAATTAATGGTAGACAAACAGAGGTTTAATTTATTTCAATCCGTGAATTTGCAACCAAAATAGAATGATTCCGAAAACTGAAAACGAATAAAATACGAAATTCCAACCGGTGGCTCACTTTTTCTAAGTAATCTTGTCGAAGAGAAGGAATGAGTTTTTCTTCATAGAATAGATCACTTCTTGAAGAATAATGAAATTCTCATGAAGGTGCCTTCAAGGGAGAAAAGTAGGGCAGACCCTTTATCAAAGGTTTCAATCAATTAGAAACAAGCTTCGTCCCCACTTTGTACATGATTACATAATCCAATTGGACGGAATTGTGAAAGAGTATTGGGCTTCTGTTCAAGTAGTGACTTTGTTGAGCTCTTATATCGACCGAGCAGTCGCTTTCCTGATAAATACATTCCAATCATACGATTCGGTGGTTTATTACCTATTACAATAGTTTCAAGCACACAAGAGTACCAAACTGCATCCGCACATCTTCGGCAAATTTGAAATCGTAACATAACTTTTTTGTTATTTAATCAATATTTTTTAATTCAGGTTACCAAACATGCTTTATATGAGTTAGTGTGATAGGATAATAAATGTAATTAGTCCATAATTTCATAATATTTCACTGCCTTACGGCTGCATGCATATACAATGCATCTGCGGAGTGTCTCTTCTACTTATTTTATTTTTCATTAGTTGACAATACTGACTTCATCTTCTTATATTGGTGATAAATTTATTTGAAAACATGTTCAGTGAATAGGTGGAGGAATCGACAATAAATGTTATCATTAAAATGGTCTATATTTGACTGCACATTTTAAAATGGTTAGGTATTTTATTTTTATTCGATCCAATTTCCAAACTTCAATAGTGGGTTTTACCTGTCACAAGCCAAAAAATACATTTGATTTAATATTTTGGGCATCTCTTTATGATTCAACACATTATATGGAAACTTTTTGCTAGCCAAATTTCTCAATAGTATGTAGTTCTCTGTATTCTCCTATACGTCAAAAGTGACTCTTTTACTGGCTCACACTTTTTGACCACTTCATCCTTACAGTTGAGTGTTTATTCATTTGCCAATTAGGCTGGTGATCCTCGAATGCATGCTCCACACGTTATTTTTTCTTACACCCAACTTCCCTATTTCTAGCACACTAAGAAAGCTGAAGCCTAAAATATGAGGGTCGGTCATTGTGGTTCTTGTTTATCTCAAAAAATATGTCAACAGAATTCAAATCATCTTCACTCCACGCAAACATCAGTTGCATATTGGAACACTTCATTAGGGTGCAAACATCCCTGGTCCAAAAAAATTCGTTTGCACTCGAACAGTCAAATCAACTATCAGACAAGAAATAAATGAGTGCAAGAGATGGAAGATGGGCCAAATCAGGGGCGGAGCCGGGAATTTATGTTGCGGGGGGGCAAATTTTTTTCAAAAAGTTAACGTAGAATAAAATTTATATGTAACAAAAAAGTCATAATATTACATTACTTATTAAAGTTGTGTGTGTCGCAGTTTTATAGCATCTAAAACAGAATTTACATCTAATATCATAGTACGTTATCATTCACTGTAGAATGTCATACAATCACAAAGAAAATCATCATTCATTTTGTTACAAATTACCGTCATAACATGTTTCATTTTCTTCCATTTTGAAAATGCATAAAAAACAAAAACATTTAAATATCCCTATAATCCAACGACAAATGCTGGTGAAGTAGTGTGATGAATTCTGAAAAGCAACAATATAAAGATAAGAAATAAAATTGAATGAATTCAAGTTATAAGATTATGAAATTTACAATTATTAGAAAAACAAAGAGATGAAAACAAGCTATTGCATTCTTAATCTCAGACATTTGCCTTTTCTTTCTTTACAGAATACCGCCGATGAAATAAATGGGTTTTTATGAGTTTGGACTAAAGAAAAAACAAATGACTTTAATGATTGGACTGGACTAGTGAAATTGTGTTGTTGGGTGTTGGTAGGTTATGGAAATTTGATTGTTAACTGTGGGCTTGGACAGCACTGGGCTACAGCCCAGTGTTTCCCTCCTCTATATCCGCCTCTGGCCGCCAAATCATCTTCATTGCTTGTGTAATGATTTCACATATATATATAAGGGAACAATACATTTATAAGGTATTTACTTTACACCATTTCAAAAATACAACAACAAATTTTAAATTTCACAAATCAGGTTTTTTAATTTTTTATTTATGAAATAATGAATTATTAAATCAATTTATTAT
>CAIGRB010100375.1:11616-27156 GCA_903798255.1 Fraxinus quadrangulata
AAAAAAAAACACTAATATAATTAAAGAGAGAGATATTGGGTTACCTCCCAAAAAGCGATTTTTAACGGCATTAGCTTGATGCTGTCAGACTGCCTTAGGTTGGATCTTCAAGAGGCACCTTTTCAACATTTTGCTCATCCTCTCCATAGTATTGCTTACGTCACTGGCCATTGTTTTGAAATATGAATTCATTCTTGCCCTTTAACTTCACAACACCAAATGAAATACATTGTGAATCGTTAATGGTCCTGGCCATCGCGATTTAAGCTTATTTGGGAGCAACTTCTACGCCTCGCAAAAAGCAAAAAATCTAAGTAAAAGAATTATAAAATAATACAAAAGTACAAAAAACTTAAAGTTGGAGCATATAGTAAATATGATATATAGCCATTAGAATATTGAGATATAGTCAACCTAAAGAAAGAAGATGTTTAGCAAAAAAAGAAATCACTCCATTTGCAATGGAAAAAAAAAGTAACAGCTTAAATTAGAAAAAAAACTTAATAATCTGCACTATCATCACTATTACTAGTATCGTTAATATAATTTCATAAATAAAAACAAATTTGAATTATAAAAGTATGAATACATTTTCGTGCAAAAGTTCTTTTCCTAATAGGTTGCCTTTGTGTACGCGTAGAATTTTCAATCCCCTTTGATTGTGAAAAATTTAGATTCGAGTTGTCATCATTTACATCGCGCGTTTGATGGAGGTCCAGTATCGTGGTCTGCAATCCATTTATCATTGGAAGGAACTTCCTTTAGAATCAAAAGATCTTCGCCCTCTTTAAGTGACTTCAATCGCCTATGTCGATCTTTGAGCATCTTGTTATAATTGATGTAAACCAAAGTATGCATTCTCTTTTTAAATGGGTCCAAAATGCCTTTTTAAATGGGTCATTTTCTTTTTTAAGAAGGGTCCTTTCTGATTTCTTTTCATACAATTGAAAAATCAAATTTTAAATGAGGCGCACGCCTCATGCTCCATGAGGCACGCACCTTGAGGCGTGCACCTCATATTTTTAGCTTCAAAAATAGTGCCTCGAGGCATACCACATGCGCCTCACAGTGAGGCGTGCCTCAAGACGCGCCTCACTACCGTTTTTTTAAACCATGGGAGTTATGGAGAAGTACTTGTTTCTCAATAAGCTTTCTTCTCCATATCTTTTGCATTAGATAATTAGCACTGAAGATCTCTTTGGATTCAACGGAGTTGAGAGGCTTCAAAAGATCTTCATTCTGGTTCTTATTGCTTTTGAGTGGGTAAGCTTCACGAGCTAAGATGGAATCAACCACTTTTGTGCTCCCTGTGTAACTTCGAGAAGTAGCTATATCAATTCTTGAAGCACTGGTTGCAATATCAATCTCTGGATGGTCATCGATCAATTCTTTTTTACATTTTTCTCTACGACTGCATCAATTGATTTGACCATATGACATGTATCGATGTTTTTAGGGAATTTCTTAGCTTAGTATATAGTGAACCTGACTTCTTCATCAACCGAAGTGTTAGCTATCCTCCTTGTATATCAGTGCTCTACCAATTGATAAGAAAGGTCGACCAAGAATGAATGGTATATCTTGCTCTTCCTCCATGTCCAACACCACAAAGTTAGCCGGAAAGATGAACTTGTCAATTTTAACACCTTCAATGATCCCCATGGGGTATGAGAGATCTATCAGCAAGCTGCAAAGTGATGGTAGTCGATTTCACTTCTCCAAGACCCTACTACTTGAATAAAGAGGCATTAAATTTATGCTAGCCCCTATATAACATAATGCTTTGTCAATGGTAGAACTACCAATTGTGCACGGAATTGTAAAGCTATCTGGATCGTTTAGTTTTTGCGGGAGCTTCTTCTGGAGAATGGCACTACATTCTTCTGTCAGCTTCACTGTCTCATGCCCTTCCAACTTCTTCTTTGACATCACTTCTTTCAAGAATCCGTCATAGTTCGGCATTTGTGCCAAAGCTTTTGCAAACGAGATGTTTATATGGATCTTTTTGAGAAATTCTATAAATTTTGCAAACTGTGCATCAAATTTCTTTAGAAATCTCTGTGGAAGTGGTGATTTCAAAATTGGTGGATTATCTAGGAATGAGATTTGAGTTAAGCTTAGGAGCCTTCTTTGTTTCCCCTGCTTAGATTTTCTGTTATGTAACCTGCCTTTTTGCCTCTTGTTTGGAATCCGACGTAGAAACTACCGCCTCTTTAGGCTTGCTATCTCCAACTTCCTTACCACTTTTCAATGTGATTGCATTGCAATGACCCCTTGGATTTACCTCGGTACCACTAAGAAACTTTCCTCTGGTTTGGGAGTTTATTGCAGTAGCTAGCCAACTAATATGTACGTCAAGAGATTTCACTGTGGCCCCCATGTTGGTCATACGAGTCTTAATGTTGTCTAGTCGTGACTCATCTTTGTTGATTCTCACCTTAGTCTCTGAAATAAAAGCTTTCAAGATATCTTCCAGTGATGGCTTTCCTTCACAAGCTTGATTATTAAACCCAGGAGGAGGTTGCAACACATTCCTATTGTTACCATATGAGAGATTTTCATGATTTCGCAGCCTTGGATGGTAGTAGTTTGATGAGTTATTTCCTCTTTGGTTGAATTTCAGTCGTTTACTTATTGGACTTGCTTATTCTCTATATTAGTCTCGTGGTGTGGTGTAGAAGCATCCATAGCTAAATCTACTTTTTGTTGAGTTCCTTGTGTAGTCAATGCAGCTATTTGGCTAGTAAACGATGACATTTGAGCTGCAAGGGCAGTAATGGGATCCATCTCATGAAGACCAGCAATCATTTTTGCACTAGAATGCTTATTTGACCATTGATAACTGTTAGTGGGTATTTCATCTAGTAAGGGATAAACATCATCTGTAGTCTTAGACATCAAGGTATCACCTAAAGCAACATCAACTATCATTCGTATCAGACCATTCAACTCGTAAAATATCAATCAGCATCCAATTTTGATAACCATGTTGAGGAAATCTTCTAAGCAAGTCTTTGAATCTCTCCTAAGCCTTGTAGAATGGTTCAAAATCAAATTATCTAAACTACCCAATCTCACTCCGCAATTGAGCTGACTTGGAATGGGAGAAGAATTTGATAAGGAATTTCCCTCCGAAGTGGTGATATAGCCATACTGCAATGATTGAAACCATTCCTTTGCTTTATCTCTCGAGGAGAAAGGGAACAAACATAGTTTGATGGTGTTTTCAGTAACATCGTTCATCTTTATAGTATCACAGATCCCTGAAAAAGTAGTAAGATGAAGATTTGGATCTTTTAATGGAGATCTCCCAAATTAATTCTGCAGCACCATGCTAATCAATGCGGGCTTTAATTCAAAGTTGTTTTCAGTAGTAGTTTGACGTGTAATACCAGAGTAGTTGTCGTTGACAATTGGTCGAACATAATCTCGAATAGCTCGTTGGTTTTCGTTGGCTGCAATTGCTTCATGTTCTTTTCTTCTTATAGCCCTTAATCTCCATAATGTTCTTTAAATTTTATAATCTAAAGGTATCTTGGACTGCCACCTATGGTTGGTAGATCCAAAACCCGAGCTTTTGCGGAAATAAAACACACAGGTTGAAATTACAAGGATGGAAGCGCAACGTGTTTTCCCAAGGAGGAAGAGAAATCCTTCTCAAATCAGTGGCTTTGGCGATACCATCCTATGTTATGAGTTGCTTCAAACTCCCCTCCATATTATGCACTGAAATTGAAAAGATGATGGCTCGATTTTGGTGGGGCCAAAGGAAGGAGGAACGGAAAATTCACTGGTTATCTTGGCAAAATATGTGTAAACCAAAATCCATGTAGGGTATGGGATTTAAGGAGCTGGTGATCTTTAATATGGCAATGCTAGGTAAACAAGCCTAGAAGCTATTGCAACACAGAGAGAGCTTGGTTTACAAAATATACTAAGCCCGCTATTTTTCCGATGGCAACGTTTTAAAAGCATCTTTAGGTGGTAATCCCTCCTATGCTTGGCGTGGAATTTGGGAGGCTAAAAACCTATTGATACAGGGAGGAAGATGAATTGTTGGTGATGGAAACTCCATAAATATTCTCAGAGATAAATGTATTCTAGAGGTGACAGATTTGGGCCAATTAGAGGCTGATTTACAAAGAATTTACAGACAGCAACTTGATTGTCCAGTATCTTCTTTGATAGATCCCAACTTGGGGTCATGGAACTTGGCAAAGCTTAGAACGTTATTCAATCCAAAAATTATTGAGTCTATCCTGAAATTACAACCACGTTACTCGAGTGAACAGGATGTATGGTCATGGGAACAAGAAAAATCTGGTATCTACTCTGTAAGTAGTGCTTATAGATTCTTAAAAAAATGCCTAACTCCTGATCGTGGTAACTCATCAAATTTTGCTGAGAAGAAGTTTTGGGATACAATGTGGCGGCTGAAAATCCCTCAAAAAATAAAGGTCCTTACTTGGAGAGCCTGTCAAGAGAGTTTGCCTTCAAAACAAAATCTGATCCACCGTAAAATTCCTATTGCTGCCCAATGCTGCTTATGTGGTTACCAAGTGGAAGACCTATGCTATGTCTTGCTTCACCGTCCATCTATCCATCAAAGCCTGACCAGTCAATTCTCGGTTATTACAACATAAAAGCTATCCAGGAGGTTTCTTGCAAGCAGCTGATGATATTTTGACAACAATATCAAAGGATGCTCTCATGGATTTTTTGCTTATTACTTGGGGCTTTTGGTATCGACGGAATAAAATGGTCTATGATCAGATTGCTATCCCACCACAAGTAATTGCCAATGCCTTAGCCAACAAAATCTCTACCGCACTGGTCCTTCCACGACCAAATGCTTAGGGAGTGATGTTTCGAAAGTATAGATGGTATGCACCACCTCAAGACGCCTTCAAGCTCAATATAGATGGTGCCTTGTTCTTCGATTTTAACAAGGCTAGAATCGATATTATTTTACGAGATCATAAAGGAGATATTGTTATGGCTGCTGGTGGCTTTGAAAAATGTATCCTAGAACCTGAACATGTTGAAGCGGCTGCACTTATGAGAGGCTTACAACTATGTCTCAATCTGGGCATTTCTAACTTATTGATGGAGAGTGATTGCATGTTTCTTGCAAATGAAATCAATAAACCAGATTTAACCTCAGCATTAATCCGTCCCCTCCCTTGGTAGCCGAAATAAAAGAGTTAATGCTACGATTCCCTCATTGTAGCCTCTCCCACTGTAATAGAGTTACTAATCAAACTGCTCACTACTTGGCGAGGCATGCAGGTCCCTTGAAGATATGATACTTTGGTGGCATAGTGTCCCTTTTTTCATTGAGAATGTATTTTCATTGATAAACACTATTGTTACATTTCTTAAGGCTAATTGCCTTTCATGAATGAAATCATTTTCCCATTAAAAAAAAAAAAATTCTTCGATCTTCGCATAACCAACAAAAGCAAACTATTAAGAGTAATGAGGTCTAAACTAAAATCAAGGCTAATTAGTAATAATATTAGTAAATATATAATCAATCAATCCTTGGTAGCATCATCAAAAACTTGTTACGCGTTTTCTATACCGATTATACCGCAAGCGTACGGTTCTCACGTTCTGTAATATAATTGTGAAGTAAGGATGTAGAACGTACATGGATTGAAAATCAGATTCTTACTAAGCCCTTGTTTTGGTTTCATTATTCCCCAATATAATGAGAGTAATTTTTTGAAGAATGTGATTAAAAAAGAAGGAAATTTTTTTAGATTTATATATAATATTATTTTATTGAAAAATGTGTGATTGATAAGAAGAGGGAAAAATGAATTTTATTTTCTTGGGGGCCAGACATGAGCTAAATACTATAATGAGAATAACCCTTATTTTATTTAGATGATCGAATTAAAGTATAAATGTTTTTTAACTAATTCTAAGATAACAATTGACTAAATCAACAATTGAAAACAAGTTTTAAGGATTGACCAATATGAGAAGAGCCTAGGGTTTTGATTTCATCTAACTATCAATTATGTTTCTTAATTTTCAAATTATATCCAATTGATTTTCCAAGTTTATAAGTAAGAACCCTAATTTAATTCCAATCCTTCTCTCGATTGCCGAGTAAAAAATATTCCTAAAATTCAATTCCAATATCTCTAATCTGAATTAAAAATCTAAAAATTATCAAGTTTTATGGTTCTTATGTGGAATCGTTTCAAAGAGTTTATACTTTCTCTTAAAACTTATAAAACCTAAGTTGTGTTATTCTATGATCACGTCTAAGGCTCCCTCTCTCAAGTGCCGAAACGTGGCGCTTAGGCGCAGAGGGATAACGCCTAAGCTCTCTCCCAGCTTTGATTGCACTGCACAGCCTTCAGTATTTTTATCATAACTTTTTCTTTTGATATTCGATTGAGGCGATTCAAAGTGCGTTGGAAAGATAATTCAAAGGGATACAACTTTATTAGAAATAACTTTTTCCAATTCAAATATTTACTATGTAAAAAATGGGTCTCAATATCCAGCTAAAAATCTGGAACATTTTTGTGTGGTTGAAAATTGATTTGTAAAATATTTGATCATATTTCACTCCGTTTTGACCTCTTAAGTGCATCCGATTTACTCCTAGCAATCGTCAATTATCGTTTTGTGGTCCGAATCAATTATTGAAAAGTTGCAATTGAGTTCTCAAACGTTGGATTTCACAATTTTTCGTTGTTATGCACTTCTTCTTACCGATCCACCCGTTGAAGCATCGGTCATGTTATGATATTAAGGCAGTAAGCCTGAATAGAAATAGTAGACTTTGGCATGTTTAGGAACATCATGGTTGGGACATTTTTCGAAATAGATCCTTGAACATTTCCCATGCTTTTGGATAACTCTCGAGTTCATTCTCCTTGAATGTATGTATTTCGTTTCTGATCTGATGGACTCGAGATTGTGGAAAGAATTTTAGTGTAAATTTTTGCGCCATGTTATTCCAATATACAATGCTCCCAGCAAGTAATGAAAATAGCAATTTCTTACACTTGTCCTTCAAAGTATGAGGGAATAAACGAATTCGAAAGGTCTCTGCTAACATCCCTTCATGACTGATGACCTTATATAGTAGGAAAGCTCGAATATGATCACGTGGATTTTGTTGTGCTTTTTCATGGAACCTGATGATTCTGGAATAAATTTATGACATCTGGTCGAACATGATAGTTAGCCTACCCGAATGGAGGGTATATGATACTGGACCATGTAGGTGTGGAACGACGACTAACATGTCGCCTTCGTTGGGGACAGAATCGACTCGCTGTATTTGCGAAACTGGTAGTAATTGATTTTGAAAATGATTCTAATTTTCGGCCATTTTTGTTTCCCTTGCTATTCTGTATTCTCTACTTCACCTACCTAAAAGTTCTTTCGAGCTCTAGATCTAACAGTAGAAGCTCGAGCTGGTCAGAATCTTGCATATGCTATTGAATAGTACCTGAAAAGAATACAATACACAAAAGAGATATAAGATTGTGATGAATAGCCAAAACAACAACTTTTCGAGCCCAATTACGAATTAATGAATTCAGTTTAAAAACTTTATTTTTCGACGCGTCAAAAACTTGTTCAATGAAATCCTACGAGTGTACGAGATGGTGAACAAGTAATAATAATGTAGTGAGTAGAAGTATCATCCATAAGAATAAATTTTATATCGAATAGTATTAATTCTTTATTAGATTCAAATGTAAATTTAGCAAAAGAGATTTATGCGTTTACATACAAGTATTTTTGTTGGAACGTTTATATATAACTAATGGAAGGCTTAGAGTATCCCCATTACTTGAGAAAAGGATCTATTTACTAATTATCTAAGATGATTTTGAATTAAATATGAAGTTTACGTGTTGGAATTCTGAATCCACCTATTACTATGATATTTTTAATTCTTGACCAATATCATCTAGTGTGATTTGTGTACTCTTAACAATTGATAATCCGATTTTATCTAACAATCTCTCTTGACGTAAGTTAAACCTATTCAAAGCACGATTCGGTCATATTCCTATTACAAATTCATATATAAAGTAATGTATTGAATTTCATAATTATCTATATGATTGTATGACATGTTATTTTTAACTTCTATTGACTTTGTTTTAATATTGTAAAGTTCTAACTCTACCATGAACCTCCTGAAAACATAATAAGCAACCAATTACGTAAATAGTGCGTAAGCATTTAAACAATTCAACAAGGCATTCAAGATCAACCAAAAATACAAATTAACTAGACTACATGGTCTTCGTATTAAAAATAATCAACAAAATGTTTCATCTTCATCAAATACAAAAAAGATCTAGGTTGGCATGTTTATAATGTTCTGAGCATTGTTTCTTCAAGTTCTTGATGTTATTTGCCTTGGATTCTTTGCTAGGTTTGTTCTTCTCCTTCTATTGTGGTGAATTGCTGCCCCTTAATCGTATGATTTGTGAGTTATGAATGATTTGAGAGACGTCAGAGAGGTCCCTTCTATGTTCACGTTGTGTATTTGAGGTTGGAATTAGGTCAAGAATCGCGTCAAAATTGGTTTCCAAAAGGAGTTTGGATCGTAGAAGGAAAGCTTGAATTTCCCCGAAACATGCACCGTGCGATTGCATGGTAGGCGTTGTTTGGTCTCGAGTTAACTAAATTAAGGGGTTGCAATCGCAACCCTATTGCACCCCTATATCTTCCAAAGTGTTCACTTTGGTCCTCTGGTTTCTTCTGTTTTGATTGAATCCTTTGTTCGTGCAATTTCATCATTTATCTTTTAATTGCACCGAATTTGATTCCGTATGATTTTCAATTTGGATAATTACAATTTGGTCCTTGAACTTTGAAAATCTTTCTTTTTCGTCAGTTTTCATTCATTTTTTTCCAATTGCTTTCGATCATCGAGTTTTACCTATCAATAAATACGAGNTAATTATCTAAGATGATTTTGAATTAAATATGAAGTTTACGTGTTGGAATTCTGAATCCACCTATTACTATGATATTTTTAATTCTTGACCAATATCATCTAGTGTGATTTGTGTACTCTTAACAATTGATAATCCGATTTTATCTAACAATCTCTCTTGACGTAAGTTAAACCTATTCAAAGCACGATTCGGTCATATTCCTATTACAAATTCATATATAAAGTAATGTATTGAATTTCATAATTATCTATATGATTGTATGACATGTTATTTTTAACTTCTATTGACTTTGTTTTAATATTGTAAAGTTCTAACTCTACCATGAACCTCCTGAAAACATAATAAGCAACCAATTACGTAAATAGTGCGTAAGCATTTAAACAATTCAACAAGGCATTCAAGATCAACCAAAAATACAAATTAACTAGACTACATGGTCTTCGTATTAAAAATAATCAACAAAATGTTTCATCTTCATCAAATACAAAAAAGATCTAGGTTGGCATGTTTATAATGTTCTGAGCATTGTTTCTTCAAGTTCTTGATGTTATTTGCCTTGGATTCTTTGCTAGGTTTGTTCTTCTCCTTCTATTGTGGTGAATTGCTGCCCCTTAATCGTATGATTTGTGAGTTATGAATGATTTGAGAGACGTCAGAGAGGTCCCTTCTATGTTCACGTTGTGTATTTGAGGTTGGAATTAGGTCAAGAATCGCGTCAAAATTGGTTTCCAAAAGGAGTTTGGATCGTAGAAGGAAAGCTTGAATTTCCCCGAAACATGCACCGTGCGATTGCATGGTAGGCGTTGTTTGGTCTCGAGTTAACTAAATTAAGGGGTTGCAATCGCAACCCTATTGCACCCCTATATCTTCCAAAGTGTTCACTTTGGTCCTCTGGTTTCTTCTGTTTTGATTGAATCCTTTGTTCGTGCAATTTCATCATTTATCTTTTAATTGCACCGAATTTGATTCCGTATGATTTTCAATTTGGATAATTACAATTTGGTCCTTGAACTTTGAAAATCTTTCTTTTTCGTCAGTTTTCATTCATTTTTTTCCAATTGCTTTCGATCATCGAGTTTTACCTATCAATAAATACGAGATTTAACCATAATTATCAGAAGTACTCCCACATATCCATATTTAATGGCCTAGATAAGTGCATAAAAATGCAGAATTTAGATTACATCAACCTCAACTGTAGGATAAGTCAATGTAGACCTGTTCATTATCCGCATTACTGTGTAGTTCCCATCGTTCCTTGATATTACCGATGTAGAATGGGAAAGAAAAAGCGAAAGAGATAAAGCGAAGAGAGAAGTAGAAAGAGGGAAAAATTTTCTAGAAGTTTGGAGAGAGATTCGAGAAAATCAATATCAGTAAATGTGTGCTGATTTCTAGGGCACTTGAGCAAGATTCAGGTTGGATCAATTGTAGCAAGAATGGTGTGGTGGATTTTATTTTGATGGTGCATGGATGTTTGTTTCTGGTTATTGATGGTTTCAGGATGGTGTGCCATTAAGAGCATGTGTCAGTGAATCTATAGGGCAGGGCAGACCTATGACAGCATCTCATTTTTTTTGCTGATAAACATAAATTGAGACTTCTTTTAATGTAATAGCACATTTGAAGTAGCTTTTTTTAATAGTAGGAACTGTACTGTGAACAGTGACCTTTTCTCGACAAACAATACCCAGAATTATAGGTATTATAGTCCTATATAGTATACACTGAACCTCCTAAAAAAAATGGAAAGTTTTCAAAATAAAAAATTTCTGAGTTACGACTAACAATTTTGTTAAGAAAATAAGTCAAAATATATTCTTGTTTTTACACTTAAAATAAGTGCATATTGTTGCAAGTATTTGATAAAATCTTTATGAATTATACTTGATATTTATCATGCATAATTTTTTCTTTGTTGCGTACCCTAATGAACTTAAGTTTGCAGGTAATACTTGGAAGATCAACGGAGGATATCAATGTTGATATTGATTTAAGCAAAGAAGGACGTGCTAATAAAATATCTAGACGACAGGTGGGCTTGTAATCCTCTCTGATTTGAATGAGGAGACTATTAGTAAGATTCAATATTAATGTGAAAATGGTTTACACTGATGGGTAGTTTTCCGTCAATAAAATTATCGTATTTAGATTGTTTGTAAATAAGCGAAAATAGTGGGTCTGATGTCCTTTCAGTGCAATGGTACGCCTACAGCTGTTAATTGGATTTTCTAAATAAACCTAACTGATAATAGATGTTTTATTAGTGGTCTTCTTTTGGAATTATTAAAAATAATTCAGTTGTTTACTCAAGCCTGAAAATTTTTCAAGTAATCGAATATAAACTTTTCTTAAAATTGAAACCAGACTTTGATTCCAAGATAGAAGATTGATGATGATGCTGACTAGAAAAGGTTGGTGATAAGAAGGATGTGAGGTTTACATGTATTACCTGAGCAGAGATGATAATAGCAGAAAAAAAAAAAGAAAAAAAAAAATCAAATGGGTCCTACTATTATGACTACTCAATTTGGAGAGAGTAATTACACAAGCCAGTATATGGACATTCATTCTCAGCATATTGATATATTTTTAATCGATCAAACACTTAGCACATGCCAGTATCTTGCATCTATGTCCAGTCCATGTGTCCACGTAAGGAAGGTAGATCTGTGAACCAGCTCCCATGAGACTTGTTTGCAGACTTATTTTTCAATGTAAATACGAATGATCGAGCCAAAAAAGTGATTTGTCTGGAGTTAAAAAACCTTCTAATGAGTTGGGAATGGCTTCAGCTCATTGGGCATTCCTTATTTTTAAGCTACCATGACAATTTTTTTTTTTTTCTCTTGTATGTCATTAGGCACTCATCCAAATGGAAGCGGACGGTTCTTTCTTTCTGAGAAATCTTGGTAAGAGTCCAGTCTCTGTGAATGGCGTTGCAATAGCTACTGGACAGTTGCTGACCCTTAGTTCCAGTTGTTTGATTGAGGTAATATTTCTGTTACACCTCTTGAATTTCTTAGTATGGGTTTCATTCTTAGTTACAATGATGTCATTATATTATCTCTTATGAGAAAAACAATAGGAGTCATTATATTTGTACAATGTACACAAACTTTTATGGATTAAACTGAGAGCAATTAATAACGTGAAATAAGAAAATCGAAAGCGACAATAACAAACAATTTAATGTACTTCACTCTCAATGCGAGAGCTATGCACCTGATGCTGCAGTAGACAAGTACGCAGATGCATTTCAAACCAGCCATCACCTGAAATTGTCTTTGGAAATAGGAAAATATGTGTGTGTCAGGCATGTGCAAAATATGTTTTTCAATTTTCTTTTGAATGCGCATTGTGCTGACTTTTTATGTTTATTTTCTTTGTTAAAGCAGCCTTTTTAGTTCATAGAGTTGACTTTCACACATTTTTAGGGGTCACCCTCTTCTCACAACTTCTGTTCATTATCAAGGATGACTTCACACACCCATAGTGGTAGCTCGAGAAGTCATCTACGCACACATAAATATACCATTTACCACTGAGACTTTTAGTCTGAATTGGCCCTATCAAGTCTATATGTAATAATTCAAAACAGTGGGAGGTAGCAAGAAACTGATCTTGTTTATGTCCAGTTCTAATTTGTTTACGTTTTTGACATGAAAACTGCACACCCCTTCAGGTTTTTCAATGAGCTTAGGAAATCCTCTTACCGCAATGAGTTTGGTAAGTTTGAGCAGGTCTTCATAGTTGAGGTGTCCTAACCGTTTGTGTCACAAGTCTCTTAAGTTAGCTTTTGAATATGATATGAAATTTCAGATTTAGGTAGATATCATTTATCACTTAATCTAGTACTACATAAGATACAACTACCACCATTTTTTAGAATTTTGCATGAACTCTTTGTGAACATGACCATAAGATCATTATCACAAAGTTGACCTACACTAATCTGGTTAGCTCTTAAGTCAGCAACAAATAAGACATCATTTCGGATGGGGAGTTCATCAATTACAATGGTATCAACACCTTCAATTTTACTTTCAGCCCCATCCTCAAAAGTAATCAGACCACCTACATGACTCTTATAGTTGGTTAGAATGGAACGATTACATGTCATGTGTTTAGAGCAGGTGGTGTCAAAATATCAAGAGTTAGGCACAGTGGATTTATATGCTATATTGACAACATAGCAGCTCACTCTTTTTTACCCAAACTTGCATTATTCTAGCATTAGGATTATGTTTCAAAGTACCAGCAAGCAAGTTAACTCTTTTTATGATGTTTCATGTGGGACAAGCAGTGAAGTGAATCATGTCCATACTTACAACAGAAACTACATCCGACAGGGTGTTGTGTTTAATCTTTCTGATTTAGAAGAGTCATACTTTATTTGATCACTTGATGGAGTGATTTGAGTCAAGTTTTTGGAGTTAGTTAGAACCTGCTTTGAGTCAGACACTGCTATGTCCTCGTCTGAGATTCTGCCTGCTTGCTTCACTGCAACTTCAAAGGTCTGACATGCTGATCCATCATATCCTATTTCTTTGACAAACTTCAACTGATGAGATTCCTTCTCCTTCCCTTTTCCTTCATATTTTAAGCTCTCTTCGATGCTTGATGTTCTTCTATAGTTAAGAGCTTTACTTAGACGGGCGGATCCAATGGTTTGTTGTCTAACTCTTTCCTTGGTGATTCAGTTCAACAATGAGCTCTAGGACTTGATTTTCCTTCTCCTTTAAGAGTTTGGATAGAGTTTCATTTTCAGTGCCAACCACAACTCTTTCTTTTTCAATGAACACAATCATTGAATGAAGAGTAATAATTTTTTCTCTAGCCCGGACTTAGTTCGGCTGTCTATAAACAACGAGTTTGTACCGCAGTCAACAATTGTAGTAAGTCAGACTTAGACGGTAGGTTGACAATAAATGAGGTTGCCTAATTATCGTCAGTATGTCCTCGTCCAAGTTTGATTCTCTGTCATTGCTTTTTTGGACCATGACTTCTTCAACGTGTTAGCCCATTTAGCAACTATGTGTCCAAATTCTTCACATTCATGGCATTGAATATGAATTTGAGTTCTCTCTATCGATGAAGTAAGATTTTACCTTGAGTTAAAGAATTTCTTCTGTTGTGGTTAATGTTGTGAATTTCTTCCTTTTTATTGTTATTTAAGAATTTCTTGAATTGTTTAGTGAGCATGGCCATATGTTCATGACTTTCATTTTCTTCATCCTCAACTTCTCCTTTAACATTCTTGGTTTTAAAGGCAACCCTAGATTCTGGTTTTTTTTTTTTTTTCTCTCCTATGGAGGTACAACTCATAGGTTTGAGGAACCTGCAGACTCTTCAACCTTCATGCTTTCAATATTACTCTCCTCTATGATAGTTAATTTGGAATGAAATCTATCAAGTAGTGATCTAAGAATCTTCTTCACTATCTTGCTCTCTGAATAATTCTTTCCCAAAGTGTATGCCAAGTTGTTGATGTCACTAAGCTTGGCGTAAAAGTCTTGGAATTTTTCATCTTATCTTATGGTTAATTGTTTAAACTCAAGGGTGATCATTTGAAGCTTGGATGACTTTTACAATGGAAGTTCCTTCATGAGCAACTTACAATACCAAGTTTCACAAGGTGTCTTTCTTTTTTGCACAAAAAGGGACATCGTGTGGCAGTAGTCTGCTCCGCTAGACTACCTTTCGCCTTCTCTCGGTCGTTTCGAGACGAAAGAAAATTTGATTACAATTTGTAGAAAGCTTGCAACATAAAATTAAGATACATTGAACGTAAATTGATCATTAATTGCTTGAAAGCTAGAAATTACAATTGATGAAAGCAGAAAATTACAATAGCTGGTGCAGGGGCAAACACCAGAAAGCTTGAAAGATTTTTGAAAGACTAATACCCTATATAATAACTTATGGAATAGAAACCTAAGTGATAGGAGTAGTTGTTTAAATGACGAGGAATCATACTAAACATTTACCAATATTAGAGCTATTTTATAATTGAAATAAACTATTACAATGGAAAGGAAATTACAACTCAAACTTGAATAAATATTTACAATATGGGTCGAAGTTGGGTAAACTGCGGTTGCGATTGGGTCAAGGGGCTTAAGTAAAGTTGCGGTCTTAGACATTCTTCCCCATTTGTTTTGGCGACGTCCTCGGAGCCATCGATGAATGATATGCTTCAATTAATGGTTTGAAGGCTCCAAGGCCTTTATCTTTCCCAATTATTCTCCTCTCTGCTGCATTCGCTCCATTTGACCAAGTACTCTTAATTAGTGGTGGCGAAGGGCCGAGCCGGCTTACTCGCACAGCTCAGCTCGTGGGCGCTCGTGGCTCAGTTGTTAACGGGCAGCTCGGCTCGCCCATTTTTTTAATTTTTTTTATGAGAAGAAAAGCCTTTTTTTTAAAAAAAAAAAACCCCGATTTGGACGAGTCGTGAGCCGCTTGTATAAAAACAAGCTAAGCAGGCTCGGCGCGCGTAGCGAGCCTGCCTGCTCGGCTCATGCGCAGACTCGTCTATTTGAAGAGCCAGACGAGCCGAGCTACCGAGCCGACGAGCTGCTCGGCTCGG
>CAIGRB010100375.1:27211-42332 GCA_903798255.1 Fraxinus quadrangulata
TCGCAGCGCTTTTCAGTGCAAACACAGGGCGCTTTGGCTCATTTCTAGATGCATCCTCGTTGTCGGCAAAGTATGGCTTGAGTACACCAATATGAAGGACCTTTTGGATTTTACACTATGAAGGGAGTGCAGTTTCTGTGTGCGACTCTTCCAATCTTCTTCACAATGGGTAATGGTCCAATATATTTTGGCACCAATTTTGAATCTTTCCTTGTTGGTTTATAATCGAAGTTGGGCAAACTACGGCTGCGATTGGATGAAGGGGTTTAATTAAAGTTGCGGTCCTTGACACCAAGTTTCGTTGGCCACCTTGCGTGTAGAAATCAATGGAAATTAATTAGAAACCACAAAAGAAAAAATAGCATTTAAGGCTTTTGAATTCCAACTAGTATTATTAAATGCTCTAGTCACAAGCTTCTCTACCTTTTTCTCTCTTTTTCATATTCAATTACAATGGGTACTTCATATCTGTACACGATTAAATGCCAAACCTTTTCATTGAGGGATTAAACATAAAATTGCTTCCTAATTTTCCAATAGGAGTAATTAGTCATGTCTAAAACAGGAGGTCTAAAGGTGCTCCATCCATATCTAGGTTTTCTTTGATCACACTTTTTAAAAGTGAATCCACTCTGATACCGAGTGTAAATTCTAAAATCTAGATAAATTTAAAATGAATTTTAATGTCACTATTATAATTCTGGACGACAGTCCATTAGTCCTATTAGTAGTTTCTAATGTTTCTGACTGCAACGTGTAGGATATTATTGTGTTTGAGCAGTTTTAACTAAATGTGGAATTTAATTAGTATATTAATACTTGAACACCAGATATAACGTGGTAAACTCTAAAGGGAAACATCCATGGCCCCATCCCATGGGTAAAACAATCCATTAATTAATTTCATAAAAAATATAGTATTCGATTTTTGTAATTTTGCAAAATTAACAAAAGAACAATAAAAAAAAATTAACAATTTTCTTTATTTCTTTTTCTTTTGACTTGTTGATGATGTGGAATCAAATGGTCGGTCGCAACCACCATTTAGATTAAGAATCACCATTCTTAACTTCACATCAAATAGTTTGATCAAATCGTGGAATTGTAAGTTAAGTGCACATTGTTTTGTATTATCCAAATACTTGAAGATGTTGGCTTTGATAATATCCAATGAAGTATCACGTCGCGTGAACCTGCTGGAAGACGGTAGAACTGCTTGAAATAATCAATAAAGCATCATGTTGCCCGAACCAGTAGAAAACGGTAGAGCTTTTCCCCGTTGATTCATGGATTGGAATTAATTTTTCAAAGCTTGATTCCTTGATTAATTACCTTACTTGTAGGTAAAATAATTATAAAATATAGGAATTAAATCTTACCTAATAATCTGCGATAAAACGGTAAGAGATTAACATAAAATATTTTTCTAGATTTGTAATAGGTTAATATGAGGATAATTTTAATTTAACACATCCTTATATTCTCCTTCTAAATAAATCTAAAAATATTAAAAAGATATCTTAGATTTGTAGAAGTCCAATATAAGGAAAGATAACTTTTAATTTACAAATCTTTATATTTTCCTTCTAAACAATTTGAAAATATCTAGAATGCTATAATATTTATTCTGCACGAGCTGTATATGTATAATAAGAAATCCTATTATTTAAAGGTTAAACAATAAAGTTCGCAGCTGAAATGTTTTGGACAGATCTGCTTACCATCTCAGTCAGTTAGGATTGACTATCGAAAATAAAATAAAACCTTATTCTCACGATTTGGACAATTTATTTCCGAAGTATGACAATCAAAAATCACAAGTATATTAAGAAAGCTAATAAATAAAATTTGTAAAAGTATGACATTTTTCCAACAAATACTTAAAAGGAAAAGTCAAAGTCAAAGCTGCAACTTGTTCTCTAACTATATTCCTTTTCTTTTAATGATTTGGCATTACCATAAAGACGTGAAGAATTGGAAGCTATTGAAAAATTAATGGTTAAATTATAAAAGGCTCTTGGCCACGAATATGGCTCATTAATTTTGCTATGATTGCGAACAATTTGAGGGACCTGATTTCGCTTGATTTATGATAAGCGTACTCTGTTAAATTTCTCCTCAGAGAATGGATTGAGTTTCCGGTAGGAATTCAAATTTCAATTAGGGCGTGTTTGATTGCAAGTATGAAATTTACATGGAAAGAAAATAAATTCTAGGCAATTAAATTGCCTTATTTTGCATGGAAATTGTCAATTAAATGTGTTTGATTGATTTAATTTTCAACCTAGAAAATATAATACTTGTCCTTATTGGTAAGAGAGAGAGAGGGTTACCTAAAAAATAAAAACTTATTCTCCTTAAAGAAAATATTTTCTTTGTTTTAAGGAAAATATGGTCAAGTGACCAAAAGTAGGAAAATGTTTTTCATGGAAAAAAATATCAATAAAACAGCATAAAAGTAGGAATTTGGATGGAAAAATGACATGTTCCATAGAAAATATTGGCAATCAAACGCACCCTTATTATTTTCTTATTCCATTCCGATTATTTTTTCACAGATTGCTCCGTATTTCTCCAATATTCTCGCTCAATAATGCTCATAGCAGATAATCATGATTTCAATCCTAAGCCATGAGAATCCTTTTAAATTTTTCTAGTAAGATATATTTGCAAGTTCCTCTTGTTTCCATTTTCCTGAATTGATGGAAGCTAAATGATACATGTTGTGTGTAAGAATAGCTGTTTTGACCCCTTTTTTTTTCTTCTTTTTCCTTCTGTTGACAGCTGTGCCATAAGCTTTGTGTCAATAAATCAAAACATTTGAAGAGGTTATTTGCAGGTCTAAAAATCTTGCAAATGCTTTATGAGAGATGCAACTGCTACTTTCTAGTTTCTTCATCCTTTTACTTTGGTTTTGGTTGTAAAAACTTTTATTTCATTTGATTACTCAGTTAGCTGGTGTTTGGGGGTGAGGGTGGAAGGTGTTGTTAAGTTTATCAATTGATCTCATGTAATATCATGAGTATTTCTAGCCATGCAAATGTTGATTGTCGATATCTATCTCCTGAGGTTGGTTTCTTAACCCACCTCTCTCTCTCTCTCTCTCTCTAAAAAGCATATCTTTACGGGATTATAGTTTCTGTTTTGACTTTTGGGACTCAATTAGTTGAATGAAAACTGTAATTACTGTACCCAATGCTTGTTTGTACGTCTTCTCTAGCCTAGTAGGCCTCATGGTTTTGTTCCCAAAAAGTCCCTCACCTTGTACCTAACTGGAGGCATCATATGTATCTCAAGATACTCCAGTTTTGATGTAGAAGCATCTCTTTCTATTTCTTTTCTTTTCTTTAAAGGCATTTAGTGATACGATGTTCACGTTTGGTTGCTTTCCCTTCTAACCCCACAGTAGACTCTTAGCCCATGATTCTCATCTGAATGAATCTAAATACTCATGAAATTAGTTCAATCAAATACTTTATGTTAGCATGTAGAGAAAAAGGTGTAAGAATTTCGATTTCAACTGATAGAGTTAATGCATATATTTAGAAGTAATTTGTAAATGGAGTCTGAATATTCTTTGTGATATCAACTGATAGAGTTAAGGCATATGTTAAGAATTAATTTGTAAATGGAGTCTGAATATTCTTTGTGATATCTACATCTATTTCACTTATTAAATAAGCTTCTTCATCTAGTTTGTCTTAGAAATATGCGATTACTTTGTAATTTGAGGGAAATCGAGGTGTCCCCTTACAACTGCTGCATTATCATGCTCTCACTGGCTTCATGAGTTCTACAATGCAAATAACTTTTTCCAAATCGTAAATTTGCAGATAAGAGGAAGGAGCTTTGTGTTTGAAATCAACGATATATATGTGAAGCAGCACTTGGAAAACGTCGTCCAGGATAAAGTAAGGAAAGATGAGCAAATTTGATTGGTTGAAGTGTAACAGTAAGAATGCCCTGTTTATTTAAATAAATTATGTTTTACGACACAATTATAGATCCTAGAGGGAGAAATAATTTTCTCCTGTCCAATATAACGTGTACATATATTAACTTTTATTTTGTTGTTGGTAAGAGTACATAATCTATTATCCTTTCAAGTTTCAACAAAAATCTGTGGGGATTGTATCGCAATGTTCCATCTGGGCTTTCTTGAAGAATATGTTTATCAGTGTTTGTTATGTCACCAGATTGGGGTAGAGACTATTTCGCCAATCGAGTCACGGGCATCTAACATAATTATCATTTTCCACAAAGCGGTGACAAAATGCCTTGTGTTTCGCTTGTGTGAATATATGGATCTTTTCTACACCCTGAAATCGTGGTTTCCTATAGCAAGAAATGGTTGGAAAATGGGAAGGTTTGAATGGTAAAATTGTCGTCAGATTTAAATTTGATAAAATAATGAGTTGCTTTATTTTAAGACATTTGATCTAATAGTAGTGCCCTTTCTATTTTTACACCTTTTCTTGAGAGTTGTTTTCACACAGCATTAAATGCTAGACTCAGATTTAGAACGCTACTGTATAAATCAAATTTTATTTTATTGGTTACATGTTCATGCTCGTCTAAGTTACTAACTTTTGCAGTGTATTCTCATTTGTCGACGTAACTATGAAATTATATTTTCAATATAATATCAAGTACAGAAATTTCAAGGGAGAGAAGGGTGATAATTTGGCTCGTCGGCTCGGTAGAACCAAGCTTAGTCTTAAAAAAAAATTAAAATTAAAATTAAAAGCCACGTGTAGCTGCCGTAATAAAAAAATAAAAAAATATATCGGAAGCCGACACTGTTCGAGCCGAAAGCTTAGGTTAAGTCTAGATTTTTTGGTCGAGCAAAAGTTTGGCTTGGCTCGGACTAAAAAAGTTTGAACCATTTTTACTCTAACCGAGTTCGAGGTTCGAGTTTCTGCTCGGCTCATTGACATCTCTAAGAGAGAGAAAATTTGACATCTTCGTTGGCATAGATTTCATTCACTTCAATTGGGACGGCATGTAATAATATTTTTGAGATAATGCATGTTTGGCTGAGCTTAAAAGCAGCTAATTTTCTGCTTCTTTTGACAGCATTGAAATAAGCTGCTTTTAAGCTTAGTCAAACATGTTATGGGATCTTCTTCATTTATTTATTTATTTTAAACAATGAGTTGAAGTTTGGTACTTAAATGGGGAATGAGTGCAAGTTTGGCTGATCTTAAAAGTATACTTACGAATAAATAAGTGAAATTTAAAATAAATATTTCTTTTATTGATTCAAGTTCAAAAGTAAACTTATGATTTTAACACATAAGAAGTTGAAAATGAGATTTTTACTTAAAAAGAAAAAAAAAATCAACATACAAATATATTTAAAACTAAGAAGTTGAAAATAATTTATACTTTTTTTACACCTAAGCCAAACATGCCTCTTTAATCAAGGGAAAATTGCCAATGCCCTCAAAAATTAACTAATTTGATTAATTCTCTAGTAATTAATTAAATCATTTAAGCATGTAATTAATATGTTCTAAAACTACCAGAACCCCCAAAACCCAAATCAGTAGTCCCGATTTCCATGACTACTTTTCCTCACTACCGTTTTAGTTGATTTTGCATCGAGAAATCCTCACCACAACCCCTAAATTCTTACTGTTACAACCACCGTACCACTAAAAGTCCTAAATCACATAAACCATAGTTCCTCAACTTCGACATTATTGCAGATGAGTGTAGTTTATACACTTATTTGAGGTCCTAAATGTTGATATTTTACTGTCATTTGGATAAAGTACTACCGAACTTGTGTTATATTTCATTTTGCAGGTAAAACTCAATGTTTGACGAAAAATTAGAGAAAAGAATGTTAAAGATAGAGAAATATGGCTCAATTGTATCAAATACAAAGTTTGATAGACAAATTGTAAATATTCAATAATTGATTCGAACTACAAGATGATACTTTGAAGATTGTTCGGAGACGATTGGATGAAATTAGAACTCAAAAAGGAATGAAATCTTATCAAAATCGATTTCTAATCACAAGGGTTATATTCAAAAATTTTAGCCGAAAATTGAGACTCATTTTTGACATAGTAAACGTCTAAATTATAAAAATTCTATTTATAACAAAATTGTATCTCTTTAAGTTAGCTTTTCAACGTACTTTGAATCGTCACAATCGGATATCAAGAGAGAAAGTTATGACCAAAAACTGACTACTGTGCAGAGAGAAAAAATGCACGCGTGAAGGCAAACTTTCCTTATTCGATTGGAATTCATTTGAAAATCAATTTGGACGTGATTTTCGACCAATATTCTACTCCTACAATTACCTAACAGCAAAATACATATGAGAGGTCTCTTTTCGACCTAAATTTCATCAATTTTACATATTTTGGAGGCGAAGAACAAGTCTATACATCAATTCAAGGCAAATCATGCAAGGATTTTGAAGATTCATAACCCAATTTGAAGATTTAAGTCAAGAACGTGGATTTTTTCTACTTCTTCCATCTTTCTTATTTCCGAGTGATGTTTTTCCAATTATTCTTGTGTAATTTAATTATAAGAATGTTAAGCTAAGTTTTTCATTGTATTGGATGAATGATTAAACTTATTGTTTGTTTATTTTAATTCAAGACAATTATTTTAGTATTTCTTGATTTTTTTTATTGGTTTTGCATTCCCATTGAACTATTTTATTATTTGATCACCAATTAGATAGCAAGTTACTTTTTGTAGTGTAGGAATACTTACAATAAGTTTAGAATGCGACAAAATTAACATATGGACAATATGTATTAGGAATAATATTTATGACATGTGCAATTATGTATGATAAATCCTGTGATTTAATGCATGTTTTCATATGAATTTGGACAATGCATTATCGATTGTCTTGAATGCATGAATTTACTAGACTAAGAATTAAGAATTGCATTAAATAACAACAGGGGGATTCATAATTCCAATACAAACATACACATATTAAATAAATACTTTATTTGTTTTCTTAATTTAGGATTAGTATAGAAAATATACAAACCATATCTTTTGATTTCATTACACTTCGAATTTAATACTAGTTATAGAACTAAAAATTAGACTTTATTTCTCGTGAGAACGATACTCTTAACTCACAAATCTTATTACTTGTACAACGATCCCGTACGCTTGCGGATTTCACGCGAACAAGTTTCTGATACGAATTTAAANAGAATTAAATAAATACTTTATTTGTTTTCTTTGTTTATTATTAGTATAGAAAATTTACAAACCATACCTTTTGATTTCATTACACTTCGAATTTAATACTAGTTATAGAACTAAAAATTAGACTTTATTTCTCGTGAGAACGATACTCTTAACTCACAAATCTTATTACTTGTACAACGATCCCGTACGCTTGCGGATTTCACGCGAACAAGTTTCTGATACGAATTTAAAAGGTGGCGATATAATCCACTCAAAAAGTTTGAAAGAAAAGAGTTTACATTGCCCGTGAATTTAAATTGCGAATCGGCCATTCAACTTGAAGAGATATCAATTATGGAAGACGAGAACAAAGACAATAAAAGATCAATTATAAAAGAAACAACAAAACGAAGATGAGGCAATTAATGAAGAAGACGGTTAACCCACATTCTGTCGACTTCATTTATTGCCCTATCATTAAATTCGTAATTAAGCCCGAAGAGAAGGAAGAAGTCTACGTAACTATATTCAAATCGGAGGAGATCGGCATATCATATCACATTGGAAATGGTGGTGTTAAAATTTGTAGAAGCAATGAAGAGTGGAGCAAAGTTAGAATAGGCAAACTGAGCAAGGCATCAAAAGCGTTCTTCAGAATTCAATGATACCGAAATAACAAAGTCAAGATAAGGACTTTAAACAAAGAGTTTATTGGGAGGCAACCCAATTTTTCTTCATTTTTATTTATTATGCTTTCTAGTAATATGATAATTTGGATCAGTTTTTTTTATTATTCAATTTTAGGAACTCATAATCCATACCCCATTCCCCTTTAGTCTTCTATATGTTAGTTGGTTTATTAGATGTTAGAGCTAAATAACACTTGTTCCAAATTTTTGAGCCTTAATGCTTTATTTGAACACATTGTGCAGGAAGATAACGTTGCGAAACATTTAAACCAATATTGATCGTGTTTTTGTGTGTTTTTATACATTAGTATAGATATAAAAAATAAAAATTGAAAATTAATTTTTTTTTTTTGTGTACTTGCGTGAGTTAGTTTGCCTGACTCTCAATAAAAATATATTGAATCGTTAATTATTCTATGAATAGTGAATAAGTTGCATGTTTAGATTAATTTTTACTTTTTCATATGAAATTTGATGTATATTGAGTACATGAATTAAGTTAAGCATTGTGTAGGAATGAGTTGATTTCATAATTAGATATGTTGAAATAGTGGGCCATAAATGCTAATCCAAAACCACTAAATTTTATATCTTTAGACCAAATTTATTATAGTTTGGAGGATTTTACTGTTGTAGGAAGACGTTGAGATAAATGAGGATTCCATGTGAGAAATTAAAAATATTGTGTGGATTGTCTAAGGTTAATATGATGCAACTGAGTGAAAATCTCAAGTTAGATAATATTTTACTTTGATAGGTGTTTAATGATGGACATTGCACTAATCAAGGTATTAAAAAATATATTTTATTTGAAAATTTCTCTTCGTAACATTTATTACTCGAGTTATTAAGCCTGTAAAGGTGTTAAAATATGTTGCCATAAAGTCAACTGATTTAGAAAGTTTAAGGGAGAGAGTGCTGCAAATAAAAAAAGTGTTGAAAAAAAATTGAGAAATAATATAGAAAAAAAAAACAGGTACATAAAACATAAGACGCACCAAATACTTTGGTTATGTCCCAAACACTTTTTAAAAAATGTTTGACTTTGATAAGAGATTGTTAGCCTAATTAAATTTTAGACATTGAAGCAATCAAAATTAAT
Organism: Fraxinus quadrangulata; assembly: GCA_903798255.1. NCBI lineage: Eukaryota > Viridiplantae > Streptophyta > Magnoliopsida > Lamiales > Oleaceae > Fraxinus > Fraxinus quadrangulata. Next base: position 36,185 of record CAIGRB010100375.1, read on the forward strand.
GGAGAATTCTTATTTATTGACATATTAACTTGTAATTAGTGAGATTGACCTAAACTAGAAAAATGAGGATAGTATAAAATCCAACATTTGTTTACACACTTGAAAAGAGCGAAAAGAATTCATTTGGGGTGTGTGAATCTTACGAGTGATAAAAGAATATATATTTGACCATTGAGAATCGGGAATTGAAATAACTCATGAATTCATAATGCTATACTTTTAATTCTTCACACATTTCGATTTTACATTGGAGAACTAGATTTTAATTTCTGTATTGTGATTTTGAAGCTGTGTATAAATTTGATTTATGATTTCAATCATGAGATAAGAAGCCAGGTTAGTTAGCTAATTTTTTTTTTTTTTTTTTGACTGGCCACTAATTAGCTAATTTTTGCATGTTTGTGTGTTTTTTAAGTTTTATTTTTGTTTGAGGATAAATAAAGATTCAAGTTTAGGGGTTTGATGAGTGTAGTTTCTACATTTATTCGAGGTCGTAAATGATGATATTTTATTTTTTTAAATAAAATACTACCTAACTTGTGTTATATTTTATTTTATAAGTAAAACTCAATGTTTGATGAAGAATTGGAGAAAAGAATGTCGCGGAAAAGAGCTCAATCGATGGACAAATTGTAAATATTCAATAGTTAATTCGGACCACAAGATGATACTTTGAAAATTGCTAGAAGACGATTGGATGGAATTATAACTCAAAAATGAATGGAATATGATCAAAATATTATCAAAATCAATTTCCAAACGCAAGGTTATATTCCAAATTTTTAGCCGAAAATTGAAACCCATTTTTGGCATATTAAATGTCCGAATTAAAAATATTTTATTTCAAATAAAGTTGTATATCTTTAAGTTAACTTTCCAACGCACATTGAATCGTCACAATCGGATATCGAGAGAGAAAGTAATGACCAAAAATTGACTGCTATGCATAGAGAAAAAATGCATGCACGAAGGCAAACTTCGATTGGAATTGTTTTAGAAACCAATTTTGACGTGATTTTCAACTAATTTTCTACTTCTACAAATACCTAACAATAGAATACATATGAGAGACCTCATTTTGATCCAAATTTCCCCATATTCTACATATTTTGGAGGCGAAAAACAAGTCTATACATCAATTCAAGGCGAATCATGCAAGGATTCTGAAGATACATAGCCCGGTTTGAAAATTTGAGTCAAGAACGTGGATGATTTTTCCAATAATTCTTGTGTAAATTAATTATAAGAATGTTATGCTAAATTTTTCATTGTATTGGATGAATGATGAACCTTATTGTTTGTTTATTTTAATTCAAGACAATTAATTTAGTATTTCTTGATTTTTCTTAATTGGTTTTGCATTCCCATTGAACTATTTGATTGCTTGATCACAAATTAGTGTAGGAATAGTCACAATAACTCTAGAATGCGGCAAAATAACATATAGACAATATGTACTAAAAATAATATCTATGGCATGTGCAATCATGTATGATAAATCATGTGATTCAATGCATGTTTTTCATATGAATTAGGATTAGGAATATGATCGGGTCGNATTGGTTTTGCATTTCCATTGAACTATTTGATTGCTTGATCACAAATTAGTGTAGGAATAGTCACAATAACTCTAGAATGCGGCAAAATAACATATAGACAATATGTACTAAAAATAATATCTATGGCATGTGCAATCATGTATGATAAATCATGTGATTCAATGCATGTTTTTCATATGAATTAGGATTAGGAATATGATCGGGTCGTGTTAAACATATGTTTAATATAACTTTGAAAAGAATATTGAATAATAGTGGATTATCGATTGCCTTGAATGCATGAATTTACTAGATTAAGAATTAAGAATTGAATTAAATAATAATAGGAGGATTCATAATTCCAATACAAATAGTCACATATTAAATAAATACTTTATTTGTTTTCTTAGTTTAGGATTAGTATAGAAAATGTACAAATCATATCTTTTGATTTAATTACATTTCGAATTAATAGTAGCTATAGAACTAAAAATTAGACATTATTCCTCGTGGAAACGATACTCTTAACTCACAAATCTTATTACTTGTACAACGATCCCGTATGCTTACGGATTTCATGTAAACAGCAAAAAAATCCTCACCCGACTCAAATCATAGTCGGAGAAAGTGAATCTAAGGTGTTGAAGAGAAAATCAAGTGTTATTGAAGAAGAACTTCAAAGAAGAAGGAAAAAAATTTCCTCACATGTTTATAGACATAAAATTAGTCAATATTTTTCACAGTGTTAAACTTTTTTATGGTTTTTATTCAATTTTTATGTTGTCATCTTTGATGATTTTGAGAAGAATCTGATTTTTTATTCCATTTCTAAGTTGTCATTATTATGTGATGTTGTTGAAACTTGCCTAAGTCTATCTTCATTGTAAAAGGAGGAGCTCTTCTTTATGTGAATGGTAGATGGCTTAGTAAATTACTGGAATATGGGATTTTGAAAGGCTCGTAGTAGTTGCTTTTTTATTCTATAGAATTCTGATGTTGTTTATGTATAAGCTTTGTAGATGAATTTTTGTGATATATATGAACTTCAATAGGCAATCCTGCATATTTGAATGAGTTGAATAATTATTTGGCTAGATCCCTTAGCTCCAACACTTTTGAGCTAATTGATTCAAAACCTTGTAGTTGAAGCACTTGTCCCTTTGTTATTTATCCTACACTTTTATATCCTTACCATCAATGTGTTTCTTGGTCCCGTTTTTCTATCTTCTAATTTTTCCACATTTGTTTTAGCTCATTTAATATCCTTATATTTGTTTCTTTGAAATGGCTTCAACCAAATATGCTATGAATGTTTTGTTTTTGATTGATGTTTTGTCACTTTTTCGAATGTTTGTAGTTTTTTTATAACTTTTTGTCACTTTTTTTTTTTAATTCATGTCACTTTTTTTTAGTGTTTGTCACTTTTTTCTATGACATTTTTTTAGTGTTTGTTACTTTTTTTTAAAAATTTCTGTCACTTTTTTAGTGACAAATATCACTTTGTAATAAAAAGTGACATTGTATTTTACTTCACTTTTTAATGAAAGTGATATTATACGTCATTTTTTTAATTAGAAAGTGATATTAAAAGTGACATTACACTTAACGTTTTATTAAAAATTGATACAATTCACCCAAAAAAATGATCGGTTCGTCAGTTTTTTTAGTGTTGTCACTTTTTTGAGTTTTCATCATTTTTTCTTTAAATTTATGTCACTTTATTGAATTGATGTCAAAGTTTTGATTGATATTTTGTCATTTTTTTAGTCGTCACTTTTTAAATTTCCGTCACTTGATTAAACTGATTATAAGGTTTTGATTAGTGTTTTGCCACTTTTTGGAATTTTTGTGCTTTTTTATAAAGTTTTTCACTTTTTTCCTATCACTTTCTTAAAATTTTTGTCACTTTTTTTTAGTAACAAACATCACTTTTTTAATAAAAACGAAATTGTATGTCATTTTTTAATAAAAAGTAATACTTAACTTTAAAAAGTAACATCGTGTCACTTTTTAATAAAAAAAAGTGATAATGTATTTTTTACTTCCAAAATACTTTTCATACGATTTTTCAAAAGGCTTCTAATTTTAAGGGTATTTTTGTAAGTTGCCCTTTAATCAACTAACTATGTTGGACTCGACATTACCAATCCGATTCCAGTTGTCCAATTTTTAGTAAATGAATATTAAAATTTTGTGTAAACTACACATGGGGTCCCAAACCTTTGATAGTTATGACAATAAGGTCCAAAATCTTCGATTTCTTGCATCTAGGGTTCGAAACCTTAAAAACACTACGACCGAGGGTTCTTTTGCGATGTAAGCCATTAGTTTGACCTTTAAAATATCAAAATTTTTAGTTTAGTGATAATTTTACTTTAGTTTGATTTAAAACAATATTTTCTCTAAAGAAGCAGAGATTAGTCAGAAAAAATGTTTACATCATACTAAGGGTAAAATAGTCATTTTACAAAAAATTGGTATTTCAATCACAAAGGACACAACTGTAGATGTTTGAAAGGTTTGGGACCTCGGGTGGTAGAAATAAAAAAAATCGGGTTTCATCATCGCAACCTTCAAAGGTCCGAGAACCAAGATGAACTTTATCATAAAATCTTAAAAATAAACCACAAGACCTTTTTATTTATATATAAAAATAAAAATTGGTATGGAATCTAGGTTTCATGTCGAGAGGACACCTTATCTTGAGTAGCAAGGTGTTTAAGGACATCATGATCATTCTATAACATAATTTCTTTTCGAAATAGATAGTGGCGCCAATGTCAAACTGCTTAGACTTCAACATAAAACTCCACATCATAGGTATTATATCGAGATTTAGGGTTTGAGAACTTTTTAATTAAAATAAACCACGGGGTCGACCGATTGGACTAAAAATCGCACCAATGACAATATATGAAGCATCACAGTGTAGCTCAAAAGGTTGGGTAAAATCAGATAATACCAAAATAGGAGCGAAATTTAGCTTCTGTTTAATCAACCGAAATGAGTCACGTGCCTTAGGTCTCGAATGAAATCTCCTAATCTTAATACAAGCTATGATGATGCTATTGAAGTGTGGTATATATCTCTTGTAAAAGGAAGCAAGACCATGAAAACTGCGAACTTTTGTAACTTTCCTCCACCATGGCCACTGATTTACTGCCTGCACTTTTGTTGTGTCAACCATTATTAACCCATCATTTGAGACCACATATCCGAAGAATACTACATGATCTGTCTAAAAACACATTTGGCTATTGTAGTATAAAAATTGTCTCTGTTAAGCGACAAGAACTTCTCGAAGATGTTGCCAATGATCATCAGGATTAGTACCATAAATTAGAATAATATCAAAGTAAATGATGACAAATTTACTAATAAATGGACGTAGCGCCTGATTCATGACACTCAAAGGTGCTTAGAGCATTGGATAGTCCGAAGGGAATAGCTAACCACTCATAGAGCTCCTCTCATGTCTTTAAAGATGTCTTTCAATCATATCCAAGTCAAATACGAATCTGGTGGCACCCACTCTTCATATCCAACTTACTGAATATGCCTGCACTTCTAAGATGATCTAGCAAATCATCTAAACAAAGAATGGAAAAATGATAATGCAATGTGATCTTGTTTAGGCATGACAATCCATGCACATATACCACGTTTCATCTTTCTTTGGTGAAAGCAAAGTAGAGATAGCACACAGGCTAAGACTTTCCTAGACATGTCCTTTTTTTGCCAAAAGCTCTTCAGCTTGTACACGTAACTCCTTATGTTTTGTTGGGCTCATCAGGTAATGTGCCCTGTCAGGTAATACAACATCTAACATCAAGTCAATTTGATGCTGGATATCCCACAATGGTGGTAGCTCATCTATTAACTCTCGTGGAAACACATCATGGAATTTTTCAATCAATGGTCGAATCCTATCAGGAATTGTAGCCTCGATATCAACAAATCTACCCATCCATACAAATACAATACCAAAATCTACCATCTCTAACTCGAAATTTTCCTAGAATAGTAAATTGGTACTGTCCTCGACAACTATAGGTATGCCAGAAGCTCTATCAACAAGTAACACAATATTCTTTTCCCCAAACATGAAATTGTATGTGTTCCATTAGTGTAATGATTGAAGATAAACTTCCAAGGTCGTTCTAACAACAGGTGACATGTATCCATGCAAACCACATGACATAGAACCTCATCATTATACGTAGGTCCAATGGAGAACCTAATTAATGTGTAGGGACACCACGACAGTAGTACCTTTTGTCAACCAAGCTAGCTTATATGGTTTGGGAATTTTCTGTCTACAATCCCATTTTTTTGACTACTTCTTTAGCCACCCACATTCTAACAACTTCCAGAATTATGATGAATTTGCAGTCTCTTCCCTTAATTGTACATGTAGAGTGGAAGATACAGCCAATCACCGTCATTCCCATGTGAGGTCGGTACTTCTTATGTATCACCGACATTAGCTATTTGGATAAATCCTTCAAACGTAAGAAATCGTTGACAAGTAATATGTGAAGAGATGAGTATCGTTACACGATGAATAAATCCTAGTTGAAGTGTAATAGTTTTTTTTTTTTTTTTTTTTT
>CAIGRB010100375.1:49073-70191 GCA_903798255.1 Fraxinus quadrangulata
TTTTTTTTTTTTTTTTTTTTTTTTTTTTTATTTTTTTATTTAATTTTTTTTTTTTTTTTTTTTTTTTTTTTTTTTTTTTTTTTTTTTTTTTTTTTTAATCAAATTCAAATTATGTAACGCAAAAGAGATGATATTTCTTTATGCCAAATTATTCTACAAGCTATGTAAAAGCTTGATTTGTATGAATTTGTGGAATGAATGTATTGGATTTACAAATCCACCTATTGGTTTTTATTTCTAATTCTTTGTTTATGCAGTTTAGTGTTATTTTTGCATTCATGATAATCGATAAGTCACTTATACTCTATATAACTCTTTTCAAACATGTTTGCTTTGAGGTCATAAAAGTATTACCATACTATTTTTCACAAGTCAAATATACACCATACAAGTTTTCAAAATATAGTAAAAAGATTGACCAAAAAAAAAAAAGAACAGTCCTGAAAATAATCCATCAAGTCGTCATTCATGTACATCGGCCCACGGAATTCTATAATAGCTTCACATTTAGCCATGTCTTCTATGAGGTTCCACGGTCCCCTAAAATGCAAGAACTACATTAGCTAGTCCAATAAGTAAAAGCATGCATGCCATGAGTATGTGACATCATGATATTTTCTTTAAACATAGCTAAAAATGGATGCATCATATTTAAATATTCATCAAAGTAAACTTAAAATAATATCATTTGAAAACTATTTTTCATTAGGCCCTTGATGGTGCTATGCATTAGATAGAGCTCTACATAATATCAATAATCAAACGACCAATATATCAAAGCAGTTGAGTGGACCATCCTCTTATGATCATTAGAGGTACATCCCCTAACTGTCTCTATGATCACCCAAGAAGTATTCTACCAGTGACACCAATACTCATAATAACATTACAAAGGTACAGTCAAGTAGACCATCCTCCTTGACTAAGCACATCCCCTATCTTTTCCTGTAGTCACTCGAGAAGTATCCTACATGTCGTACTAATAAATATCACATAAGCATGTCTCGATGCCCTAGTATTGGTCAATACAACATTTTGTAACATAAATTCAGTTTTTAAATCATGTTGTGCATGTTAGATTTTCAACTATAGACATATGTCATGCATGTAGGTGCAAATTCTCATCAATGGTATACTCAATCAAATAGATGTCAATATATTTCGAAAACACATACTTAATCATTGTGAACAACATATGATATACAATCAACTCATTACCAATATTATATAAATGTTACAACAATACTCTATTGAAAATCTTTCACAAATACTATATTTTTACATCGTAGTTGAAAATAGATTTTTACTTAAGCCTTTGTGTGCACGCATTCTCTACGAGGTGTAAATCAAGTTTCTTTTCCATTTAAAGGAGACAAACAACAAACCCAAAAATTCAGTTCCAGCTTCTTGTTTCTACTTCTCTTTGGTTCCTTCTTTCCCTTTCACTTGGAATCAATTGGTGATAAGTTGGAGGAATTATATGTGACTTAGGAGGTTGTAAAGTCTTAAAGGTGTTAAGTCATGAGAATGTTTAGGAGTGAAGAAATTGGCAATTAAAAAGATAAGTAGTCCAAGCATGAGGTGTTCCAAGCACGTGGTGGTAGCCTATGGTGAAAATATGATTTTACACTTATCCATGCTGGTCCAAATCAAGTGTTCTTGACCTACTTTAATGTGTTTAAAACCTATTTTAGTTTCCCTAAGATCCCAAAATATTTTATAGGGCCAATTCCTTAACCGTTCATTAGATTACTTACCCGATTGGCACCGATTATTGACCAACTTCAACTATTTGCACTTCAATAGTTATAACTTCACATGAACCTTATATTATTACATTGTGATCATGTCACTTCATGTCTTATGTCCCAAATATGTTAAGAACATATCTGGTGTTTAGGATAAACATGATTAAACCGAATCAAAAGTGTGTAACCTTATCAATAATAATTGCAATACCTTGAAGATTACAACTGCTTAACAAATCAATATCCAACACATTGATTAACCTAAATTTCCACCATAACTCAATGTAAAATTCACCCCCTTGGATGAAGAGGTTGTAGACTAACACAATACAAAAATAATTAAACCTCAATGATCAAATGTATCATTATAAGATAAAGCAATTATGAAATATTGATGCAAATGCAAGTGGTAATGTAATAGCATGTAATGCATGAATTATATTTACCAAGTCTATGATATGAAGTTCGGGGTATTACATCTTCCACTCCTAATAAAAATTTCATCCTCGAAATTTACTTACCCAAAAAGTTCGAGGCACTTAAACTTGCGTTTCATCTTTCATTTCCCAAGTAGCCTTTTCTGTTGACCGATTCCACAATAATACCTTAACCAACGGAATTTTCTTGTGTTCTATGTTTTTGTTTTTTTACTTCTTGTTGAAGAGTCTCTGCCTGTTTTTCTTCATAAATCAAATCTGGTATTATCTCTTATCGATTCATTATTCAATGCATGAAAAGGATTTTCAATGTATTTTCTTAACATGGATACATGAAATACATTGTACACTTGGGACATTGATGAAGGAACGTCAAGCTTGTAGGCGACATTTCCAATCCTCTCGACAATAGGAAATACACCAATATATCTCAAACTCAATTTTTCTTTCTTTCCAAATCAAGTAACCCCTTTCCTTAGCGCGCTACCTTTAAAAATACTTGATCTCCTACTATAAATTCTAACATTCTTTTTCTTTAGTCTGAATATTTTTTTTTTTCGATTTTGAGCAGTTTGCATTTCCTGATATATTTGTATCACAACTTCGGCCATTTCACGAACCATATCTGGACCTAATAGTGTCCTTTCTCTAAACTCATCCCAATAGCCGAAGACCTACATTTTCTACTATATAATGCTTCATAATGAGCCATTTCAATCGTATCCTAATAATATTTGTTGTATGCAAATTCCACCAAAGGAAAAAATTTACTCCACTTGCCTTGGGTATCCAATACACAAGCCCTCCCTCAACATATCTTCCAATATTTGTATTATTCTTTCTGATTGTCCATCAGTGTAGTATGATAAGTTGTGGTAAAAGATAACTGTGTTCGAAAGCCTTACGTAAGCTTTTCTAGAAGAGAGATGAGAACTTATTATCTCTATAAAAAAAATAATAGATAATGGCATACCATGAAATCTAACTATTTCCTACACATATAGTTGTGCATATCAGTACACGAAATAAGTGGAAAAACAGAGAATGAAATGAGCTGATTTGGTCAACTTATCCACAATCTACCTGTTGCCCTTGTGTAATTCTATTCATCAAAGCTCGATAAAGTGTCAAGCCTATAAGTTTAGCCTCCATAGATTCTTGTAATACAGTTTTAATATCCATTTTCTGCAAGTCCATTAATTCTAACTTTTGAGTCAATCATAGCTTCTACACTCTGTATCTATTTTCTACTCAACGCATCAGCTACAACATTAGCTTTACCAAAGTGATTGTCAATAGTACATTCATAATCTTTTACCAATCTAGCCACCCACCTCCATTGTCTCTTATTCAATTTTCTATGTGAATAAATAATTTAAACTTTTGTTGTCGGTGTAAATCTCATATCGTTCCCCATAAAGATAATGTCTCCATCTTTTAAATGCAAACACAACTACGGCAAGCTCCAAGTCATGTATAGTTCTTTTTGTACTCTTTAAGTTGACTAGATACATATGCAATAACTTACTTTTTTGCATCAATATACATCCCAAACCATTCTTAAAAGCATCACTATAAATGACAAAACCTCTAGTACTAGATGGAATAGAAAGAATAGGATCTGAAGTCAAATTTTAGCTTAGGCCCCTTCCTAATCTAATGCCATGCCCAACCAATGCCGAATCCAAGACCTCTTGCCAATTCCCAAACCTGGTTCACGCTTGAAAGCCAGAGCCCCACTGACCGCTACTAATAAGATAAGAGCTGCCGAACCACTACCAGCCTCCAACAGATGGGGGTTCAATAGCAACTGATTCTATAACAGCTTGTTCTTATCAACCTCCCCCAGGGAAGTAAGTAAGTAAGGTAGCAGAAACAGCTCTACTAGGCCTTGAGTCGGGTATGAACTCCTCTCTTCTCACTACACTCTTTGGTTTTGCCTTTAAGAGGCCTGTAGAGGGATAATTTCCACTGCAAACTATCCTCGGTCTCTACGATTGCTTGACTTAAACAAGTGACTTCACTCTNACCTGTGCAGGCATAGGCATACCATTGATTCTTTCAACCTTGAACCTGTACTAGATTGTAAGCTATCTGGGCGGTTAGCTAGAGCTAAAACTAGCTCAAGAGAAAGGGTCTATGTCTTCAATTCTTGAAAACTTTGTTCATTGTCCACTCAAACTTTATTCTTTTTATTGATTAATTTTGTTAAGGAAGAAGCTATTTTTGAGAGTCCTTATGCAAATCTACAATAATACCTAAACCCATTAAACTCCAAATTTCTAAAGGGTTTGTAGGTGGTGGACAATTATTAACTGCCTTTACTTTACTTGGATCAATTGATATCCCATCACTTGATATTACATATCCCAAAATACTACTCCGTCTAACCAAAATTCATATTTCTTAAACTTAGCATATTGTTGCTTTCCTTTAAAATCTGAAGTGTTATCCTCAAATGTTCAGCATGCTCTTCTCTAGTACGAGAATAAATAAGGATATCATCAATAAATATAATAACAAACTTATCAAGGAAATCCTTAAAACACCCAATTTATCAAATTCATAAAAGCTGTTGGGGGTATTTGTCAACCTGTTGTGAATGTACGTAGCAATAGTAGCTCTGAAATTCACAAAAGATTGAATCACAACCCAAAAAAGCTAAAATCTCGGTTTGAAGCTTGACCCAATAATTTATTGAAATGAGGAACCAAAGTTATAAAGGAACTTGACCCCTTTTAATCACAAAAATTATTAACCTTGCTATGAAATTTTTGAATGCCACAAAGATGAAATCTTTGATAAGTTTGAAATTAAGTTCCATGAAGAGCAAGAAGAAAGCAAATCTCGCTTTATTAATTCTCTCAATAATGCGTTGTGTTTATAATGAAAAGAATGAATATTATTTATAGAGAACCCACAAAAACCTAATTAAATCGGAATTATATCAAAAATATATAATAAAGATACCATAACAAGAGTTAAAAAATAGACTTCTAGAAAAAATCTGAAAAATGCGTTCTGAAAATGAACTATAGCATAGTTATAACTCCATAGACAACATAGAACAACCAAAATTCCACTTCTTTGTTTCAAGAATAGCATATGATAGCATCCTATTTTGTACCATGCAACAATGTAGTTATCTGAATGGCTTCCAATTTTATTTTCTTGATTGGTGCATCCAACTTGTTTCTGCCTTCATGCCCAACATGAAACAAGGTGTTTGGCTTGTTAACTACAAACTCTTGTCCTCCGTAACTTGAACAAGTATGGCTTCATTGATCCTATTTTCTAGCGACTCATAATTGATTCATCTTCAAGTTGAGTCGGATCTTTGTAAGTTTGTTGCCCTCCATGGATCCTATCACAACCTAAATGGCATCACCAAAAACTCATAATGACCATATCATGTACTAAATGCCATCTTAGGAATGTCCTCTTCCTTTATCTTTACCCTAATCGTAAATCAAACTTTGAGAATATACCAGTTCAGCCCCGAAGTTTATATCAAATAAGTTATCAATTCTTGGTAGTGGGTATTTCTTTTTTATTTTGATTTTGACCTTGTTCAATTCTCGATAATCCATACACAATCTCATTATACCATCATTTTTCGAAACAAACAACACTGGTGCACCCCACGGTGAAAAGCTAGGTCTAATAAGACCTTTATTCAACAACTCTTGTAATTGTAACTTCAATTATTTCAATTCGATTGGAGTATGGAGCTTCGGAAATAGGAAATGTTCTTAGAATTAAATCAATCAGAAAATCTATCCTACAATCTAGTGGTATCCCAGGTAGATCATCAAGAAATATATCTGGAAATTCTTGTGCGACTGGTATATCACTAAGATTCGGATTGTGTTGTGCTTCAATACTCATAACACTAACCAAATACCATACACAACCACTCTCCAATAACCTTTGTTCTTTCAATGTCGATATAATTTAGAATCTGGAACGCTTTCCAATCCTAAGGTTGAAAGGTTACTGATTTCATTTTACAATCTATAGTAGCTTGATATTTTGATAAACAATCTATACCTAAAATTGTATCATAATCTTTCATATCCAATATAATTAAATCAATATAGAGTTCTCAATTTTCTATAAGGATCATACGAGCTTTTAAAATCAGATTAGTTTGTTGTACATCTCCAAATGGATTCACACTATAACTGATCTCTTGTATATCAATTATCCTAGCCAACCTCCTCACATAGTCAGTAGATACAAATAAATGCGTAGCTCCAGAACCAAATAGTACAAGTGATGGAATGCCAAAGATAGAAAATTTACCTGTTACAAATGTTGGATTTGTCTCGGCATTTGTTCTAGTTATAGTAAACACTCTACCTGGCACTTTCTTCTATTATGTAGGATTTGGATTACCTGGGCATGCTCTAGCAAGATGTCAAACATTCCCACAAACATAACATGTCTTAGTCTCTATAGGTGAAACTCGATGACTGGAAGTGATATTGGAAGAAAGGAGCAAAACGGGCGAAAAAAGGTGACTCAAAAGTTCAAATACTAAATTACAAATGTTAAGTAGTTGATTTAGACCACAAAACATTGATTGAAGATTATGTGGGTTCAATTGGATGCATATAGAAGTTAAAAGGTGGAATTTATACGAATACAAGACCTAGGAGAGCCATCAAGAAGTTTAATTTGAAGAACTTCGCACACGCAACGGGAAAGTCGAGGTGCACGTGTCGGCCTATTTTGTGGAACCCGAGAAATTTTTTGAAGAACTCTACACACACAATGGGAAAGTGCAGTGGTCCCTTATGCTCGTTTCCATGGTTGAAAAATGTGGATGATGGGTAGATTCATTTTCTGATTCGAACTCTTGTTTGGTAACCACTTTGGGGTGACTTCTTTACCTAATTTTGACCCATATAAATGCAGAACAACCGAATGCACTTCATGAAACCTCTCATTCTAATATTCATCAATTATCACAATCGAATATAGGCACAAATCATCAATCTTTTGAGAGAATTAAGAGGTAATTACAAGACTTCTATCAATTGAAGATCCAACCTTGGTTTTTGGGCAAAGAGGGAAAGGTGCAACGAAAGATTTATCAAGAAACCATTGAAGATATTCAAGATTTTAGAAATCATCTTCTTCTTAGTTTATCAATAATCCAGATAATGTTCATGTAACACCCCAATTTTAACAAACCCTAGAGTGTTACAAAAAAAATCAATTTTCTTCGCGTTAATGCGGAAACTATAGAAAAATTTATTTCTTTATTTTCGATAAAAAAATTATTTATTTATTGTCAATAAAAAAATATCAATTAAAACATGGAGTTTGTATTTATTTAAAAATAAAAATAACTACCTAACTATTGAACCAACATGTTTTTGAACAATATGAAACTAAATAGTCAATTGAAAGATAGAAATCTTAATGCTTTTAGTTCTTCAAATCCTCTTGACAGCTCGCATAAACATTTTGCCACAGTTCCAATGGATCCGAACTAACCTACAAATTACTGTAAGAGGAATTTGACAATACCCAGTAAGATATGTGCAGTTTTCATATATAATTATTATATAAAACAATAAAATGGACACTTTATACCACATTTCATTTGGAGTATATCAGTGATCGACTGAGAAACTTATCACGTAGTCATTTCGAATTCCTAAAAGATTTCACATTTCATTATAAAGAACCAAAAAGAGTTCACATTTTGTTAGATCAAACTCGAAGGTCCACCGGCAATTCGTGCATATATCATTGAATACATAAAGCACAAGAAAACGAACCACTTGCACGTTATACATCTTACCTCGTTATTGAAAGGTTGAAAAGAAGATTAAATCTTGAGCGTGAAAATTCTCCTATTATTTTTCTGTGCTTTTCCTCTCCTATCTCTTTGTTGTGGCTCGCTTTATTTTCTGTGGTGAAATAATGGGACATCATGTGTTATTTATAGTTGAAATCAATATTCACACAGTTAAGTTTGTATGCAATTAGAAGTGGAAAGTCGTGTAATACAAGAAATTTGGATAAGAATTTGTTTCAAATAATGTAATTAGGATTACAATTAAACTTTATCAAAATCGAAATAGGCTTAATTTTTATCCTACACGTGGCTGCCATAGTGCATAAATCATTAACCAACTTAATTTATTAATTAAAGATAACTTCTCAAAACTACAAAACGAGACCAATATTGATAGGAGATCACATTTTCTACCGTACAAAGCTTCATAAGTGCTATGCCAATAGTCATCTGAAAACTATTGTTGTAAGCAAACTCCACTAGAGATAAATGTGTTTTTAAGCTACCTTCCAAATTTAAAATACAAGCTCGAAGCATATCTTCTAGGATTTGGATGTTTCTTTCCGATTGTCCATCTGGCTGTGGATGGTAGGCAGACATAGCTCGGTGTAGACATTTCCAAAACTTAGAAGTAAATCTTATGTCTTAGTTTGTTTTATATGCTATATTTTAATATTTTGAAAAAAAGAGAGGATTAAAATGAAATAGGTTATAAAATCAATATTATTTTTGGGTCAAATAAAGATATTAATAGAGGGAGAATTTGTATATCGATATTGGACTCTTTTTGTAGCTCATAATTAATTAGGAGTTTTCGACTCAAGAAAAAATTTGATTTGGATAAGAACACATTAAGTTAAACTCACTGGAAAGAAAATAAGGATAAATAGAATTTTAAATAATTTATAACCCAATTCAATTTCTTCTTCATGCAATGTGTGTGTGAGATGATAAATATTGATTTTGATAATGATAATCTTTTTGTAAGTTGATAAAGTTTAATTATAATCATAATTCTATTATTTAAAATCAATTCTTATCCAAATTCTTTATATTACACAGTTTTTCAATTTTAGTTGCATAAATACTCAATTTAGAATTTCAACTATAAATATTGTAGAAATTTTTATTATATCACTACAAAAAATAAAGAGAGTCATGGTAGAGAGAGAATGAGAGGAAAAAGTACAGAAAAATAATAGAAAACTTTTTACGTACAAGATTTTATTATTTTCAACATTTCAAAATCAAGGTAAGATACATTGTTCAAGTGATTCATTTCCTTATAGTTTTATATTTAGTAATTTATAAGTGAACTACTAGTGGACCTTCAGGTTTTTTTTTTATATTAAGAGATGTGAAATCCTGCTAAAATTTAAGATAACATAAGATGTGTATATCCTTTGATCACCGATATATTCCATAAGAGAAGAGTGGCGTGAATTGTTTATTTTATTGTTATATAATTGTGTATGAAAATTGTATATATCTTATTGGGTATTTTTAAATATTCACATTTACAAAATTTTATAGGCTTGTTCAAGTCAATTGGAACAATGGCGAGATTGTGATGCGAACTACCAGAGGAATTGCAGAAATAAAAACATTAAATTTTTTCCTTTAATTTAGTAGTTAGTTTAATTTGTTCAAATACATATTATTTAATTAGTGATAATGTTATTTTCTTAATAATACAATATTTTCAAGTTTAGTTTAAATTATGGATATTCTAATAGTTTTTTTAATTAAAAAAATATTATTTTATCGTTTCGCTTTTGATATAAATAAAATTGAATTTTGGTAACACTTCAATGTTTATGAAAATTGGAGTGTTACAGTTTGGAGTGTTACAGTCATGGTAGAGAGAGAATGAGAGGAAAAAGTACAGAAAATAATAGAAAACTTTTTACGTACAAGATTTTATTATTTTCAACCTTTCAAAATCAAGGTAAGATACTTTTGTGTAAATAGTTTTTTTTTTTCCTTATACTTTTATATTCAATTAAATATGCATGAATTTTCAGTGGACCTTCGGATTCGACCTAACGAAATGTTAACGCTATTGGATTCTTTATAACGAAATATGAAATTCTTCGAAAACTCAAAATACTACTGATGGGTATCTCGCTTGATTATCGATATACTCTCTAAGAAATGTGGTATGAAGTGTCTATTTTATTATTATATATTTGTCTATAAAAATTGTACGTATTTTGCAGTGTATTTTTAAATATTCATTCTTACAATAATTTTTCAGGATAGTTCAGATCGATTGGAAGTGTGGCGGATGGTGATGTGGAATGTTAGAGGATTTGAAAAAGTAAAATTATTAGGTTTCAATCCTTAATTGATTACTTAGTTTCATTTATGTTCAAGGACTTGTATTTTTAAATAGTAGTTGGATATATTTATTTCGAAAAATACAATTTAATTGTTTAGTTTAAATTCATGGATATATAATATTTTTTATTAAATGAATAAATTTTTATTATTCCACCTTGAATATAAAGAAAAGTGACTTTTTTGGTAACACTAAAAGATTTATGAAAATTTGGGGTGTTACAAGTCTTGGAAGCATTTGGTGGAGGAGATTACTCCAATAGAAAGGGAAAATTGATTGATGTTCACCTTTCGTGAGTCACTGTGCAGCATCATGATCAGCAGGTGAAGTACAAAATTTGTGTTTAATGAGCTGCCTTGTTGGAGAGAAGCTGGGGAAAAAAAAAGTGCACAGAGCTTCAAAAAAAGGGGAGGAATTAGAAAAGAGACGGCGAAGCACAAAGAATTGGCTAAAAGTGCTTCAGCTCTTACTGATAACGAGGCTAAATGGTTGGCTGACATTTGGAGGATTGCCAAGGATCTAGAGCAAGCTAAGAAAAACAATGAGGCATTCGTTGTGAAGGCTGATCAGTAGATCAAAGGGTTGTAACAAGCTTCTTTATATATTTTGAATGGATATATGAAATTGTAGAACAAATCTTCCTTATTGGCTCGCTCTATGAAAGATTTGTGGAATTGAAACTCTATGAGCCTCCTTTGGCTTGAATATAATGTGCGTAATGAATCTCTACAAGCCTAATCTGATTGTTGGACTACTGTATGTATTTATAGAGCCATGATTTAAGTCAAAATCCTTTCCCCAATTGGTTTCCAAGAAGAGGTTAATTCAAAGTAGGAAATAAAATAATTTTCATTTCGTATATCCATGACGTTGTATGGTACTTATCATTTCGATTGCAAGGTTATAAATCAAAACATTGTGGTGAACCAAATTTACATCTTTGCTATCACAAGGTATAAACCCATAAATTTCAGGCAATTCCAAATTCATTTAGGTTTGTCTGGCCATGATCACCTCTTCAAGTTTTCGTCCGACTTTGGTCAATTATCATTCTAAACTTCACATTTAGGTCCACATCATCCCAGAATCATTCATAATTGATCTGAAACAAGTTCCAAAAAGTTTACAATTTAGTTCCCAAACTTTCCTAGATTGAATTTAACTCTCAAGACTTATGAATTTCCTCCAACTGCTCCCTTCATAATTTCAATTTAACCTAGTTGATCTTCAAGTGCTTTGAATCAACTCTAAATTAAGCTACAATTCCACCTATTTCACACCAATTTCATCCAAATGCATCCAAACTTTGGTTTTTTTCCCCCTATAATTAATATATTTCACCATAAATTAAAGAAATCCTAAATAAGTGCACAATGTACACTTATTACACCCCCCAAACTTAGACTATTGTTCGTCCCGAACAACACTTTCTACTAAACAACCATACAAGTTTATAATAAGCAAAGCATTAGATAACTTTTCTAAACTCCAATCAATTATTGAACTTGTTTGATAACTTACAAAGAGTTTATATTTAATGAAAATAAAATTTATTCTCACTTGTTCAATGCATGATCGATGTGTAAGTATAGTCAATCAAATCATCATAAATCCTTAAATTGGTCATTTTTCAACACTCAATATGTAAATATTTCATCTCTCTCATGGGATACACACCTCTAATTTTTATTTTTTTTACTTATTTTTTTTTTTCATTATCATAGTCTAGGTGTTTATCCAAATGTTGATATTACAATATTGATTCATTTATCGCTCAAGTTTGACTGGATTTCATCAATGAAAGTTACAACTTGTATAAGTGATGATTCTCCCCAAATTTGAATATATCAACTTTCAAGGTTCACCTAGAATAATAACCTCACTAGAAGCCTAAATCCACAATTTAATATCTAATGCTTAGCTGGACGGAAACAATGCTTGTAGTCGTTTTGCCACAACCTCAACACATTTTGGTGTGTTTTTTTATTATTTTATTTTTCATTGTGTCCATTCTTATTTTTTGGGATCTTTTCATTGTTTTTCGAATGTAGTTTTCACTCTACATTGTAGGCAGTCTTTTTTTTTTCTTCAATAGATCGTCTCTAAACATTGCTAATGAATAAGGTCACAGTAGTCCCAAATTTGAATATATCAACTTTAATTCCTTATATACATCGTTTTAAATTCTAGTTGCATACAAACTCAATTGAGAATTTCAACTATAAATACTGTAGGAATTCCTATTATTTCATCACAGAAAATAAAGAGAGCCACAGTAGAGAGAGAGAGAGAGAGAGAGAGAGAGAGAGAGAGTGAGAGGAAAATGTATAGAAAAATAATAGGAGAATTTTTACATGAAAGATTTTATTCTTTTCGACATTTCAAAATCAAGGTAAGATACTTTTGTGTAAGTTGATCATTTCCTTATACTTTTATATTCAGTAATTTATGCATGAATTGTCAGTGAATTTTTGAGTTCTTTATAAAAAGATATGAAATCTTTCAAGAATTTAAGATAACCTAAGATGGGTGTATCGCTTGGTCACCAATATACTCCTCCATAAGAGAAGAGTTGTATGAAGTGTTTATTTTATTGTTATGTAATTGTGAATGAAAATTACACGTATCTTACTAAGTAATTTTAAATTGAACTTTTACAAAATTTTACAAGTTAATACGGGTCAATTAAAATAGTGACGGGATTGTGGTGCGGATTGCTAGAGGAATTGAAGAAGTAAAAACATTAAGATTTTTTTCCTTTAATTGAGTAGTCAGTTTTATTTATTCAAAAACATGTTTTAATTTGTCATTAGGTTATTTTCTTAACGATTAAATTTTCATATTTAGTTTAAAATTATGGATATTCCAATTATTCTTTTTTAAAAAAATATTATTCGTTCCGCATTTGATACAAAAAAAATTGAATTTCGGTAACACTTCAAGGTTTTATGAAAATTGGGGTATTACAGTTTGGTATCAGATTCACCTTCCTTTAGAAAAAAAAAAAAAGATTTACATGCACTGTTCAAGTAAGTAATGTTGGTACTGTCATGTGAACAGTGTCGAACATCGCGCGTCACTGTTCACATGAACAATGACTGCATTGTTATGAAAAAAAAATTACAGATTTCTTTTCTTTTCTTCTAAATGATTGATATTAATGATATTTTAAAATTTACCAATTTGAAAATTCATATTTTCAGAAGACTCAAATTTTATTTATTATTTTAGTTTTCTTGATTTGAGTATTCGTAAGATTGGAATGTTTTGTCAAAAAGACCTAAATTGTCTAAGAAGAGCTTGTGATTTAAGTGGTTCACTTGTTATCCCTCCTTATCTGGAAGCCTTTTGATAACGTGTTATTCAAATTAATAAGACGAAAAACGATATTTCAAAACTTTCCAAATTTTAGAGTATTCTATTTTCTAGAAACTTTCATTTTGAGAAAATCTTATTTTAGAAAATTTCTGAAAGAAAAAGACGGGGGTTTATTTTCATAAATTTTAGGAGTTTAAAAATAATGTAAAATTTTCAAAGTTTTAAATATACAATATTATAAAGAATCCTCAGCATATGGTGCTTACTGTTCGACACTCTCCAATCGATTCCATTTATTAAATGAAATATCATTCTTTTATCATGATTGTGAGTTTTTTTACTTTATGTTATGATATATTGTAATTATTGTATCTAGAACTTTTCAAGTAATTGAAGTAATTTTGAGAAGGAAATTTTTTTAAGGAGGGGAGATTCCTCAAAAATTTTATAGAATAAAATTTTTATTTGTTTTATATACTATATTTTAATATTTTGAAACGAATGATGATTAAAATGAAATATGTTTTAAAATCAATATTATTTTGCGGTAAAATAATTGGATATTGATAGAGCGAGATTTTAGTATATTAATATTGGACTCTTTTTATAACTCGTAATTAATTAGAAGTCTCCGACTTGAGAAAAAAATATTTTGGATAAGAACACATTAAGCTAGACCCACTTGAAAGAAAACAAGGATAAATAAAATTTTAAATAATTTATAACTCAATTCAAGTTCTTCCTCTTGACAACGTGTGTGTGTGTGTGTGTGAATACTATTTCAAACTAAAACTATTACTATTAAAAAAAAAAACCACTAATCTATTTCAAATTTTCATTAGTATTAAGATAGTGAAGTTTAGTTAAGAATAGTTTTAAAGAATCGTACATCGTTTTAAATTGTAGTTGCATACAAACTCAATTGAGAATTTTAACTATAAATATTGTAGAAATTCTCATTATTTCACCATAGAAAATATAGAGTCACGGTAGAGAAAGAAGGAAAGGAAAAAGTATAGAAAAATAATAGGAAAATTTTTACGTGCAAGATTTTATTATTTTCAACATTTCAAAATCAATGTACTTTTCTGTAAGTGGATTCTTTTCTTTTTACTTTTATATTCAGTAATTTATGTATGAATTGCCAGTGTACCTTTAGGTTCTTCATAAAGAGATATGAAATCGTTTGAGAATTTTAAATAACTTAAGATGGGTGCGTTACTTGGTCATCGATATACTTCTTCATAAGAGAAGAGTGGTATGAAATGTTTAGTTTATTATTATATAACTGTGCATGAAAAATGCACATATTTTACTAGATATTTTTAAATACTACTCTTACAAAATTTTACAGGTAAATTCGGATCAATTGGAATAGTGGCGGGATGGTGATGCGAACTTAGTAGTCAGAGGAATTGAAGAAATAAAATTATTAAGATTTTTTTTCCTTTAATTGAGTAGTCAATTTTATTTATTTAAAGACATGTTATTTAATTAGTGATTATGTTATTTTCCTAACGATAAAATTTTCATGTTTAGTTTAAAATTTTGGATATTTCAGTTTTTTTTATTAAAAAATATTATTTTATTGTTCCGCCTTTGATACAAAAAATTGAATTTTAGTAACACTTCAAGATTTATCAAATTTGGAGTTTTGCAGATACGATGGTCATTGAAATTCCACACAATCTAATAATCTCCATGATATATGCAAACTGATCCATGCTATAGGCCTTCTTACTGGAAAGAAATCGGCAAACTTTGTGAGTCGATCTATTACTACCCAGATGGCATCACGGCCTTTAGCTAATTTTGAGAAACCAACCACGAAATTGATAGCTATCTTTTCCCACTTCTACTCTTCTATTTTCAATGGATTTAATTACTTTGAAGGCCTCCGATGTTTTGCATTGGCCTGTCGGCAAATTATGCATTTCTCAACAAAGAGGCCTATTCCTCTCTTCATGTTCTTCTACCTAAACATTTCATGAAGATCTCGATACTAGGGATGACAAAAAAAACTCGTTTAACCTGATACCCGTGGGGTCCCGCCTTGAATGGGGCTGGGATTACCCGCCTAACAGGGTAACGAGGCGGGGACGGAGTGAGGGTCATTAAAGTTAATTTCAAATTAAAGTTTTTTATCGAACAAAAATAATAAATTTATCATATTTTTAAAGAGAAAATAAGTTGTTTTTAACAAATTAGTAAAAAAGTAATAATATTTACTAACTAAAGACATAAAAAAATAACATAAAAAATAAATAAATAAATAAATGGGGCAGGGGACCTCCCTTAGCCCGCCCCGAACCCACCCCGAACTGCTTTAACTGGGTATGAAAATGGGTAAGGTAACAAATATACCCGATGGGATGGGGCTAGGAATGGCCAACTCGGCCCATACCCATCCCGTTCTCATCCTTACTCGATATATTCTTTGTATCGCCAAGGTGTGCATATGGGGAAGAGTGAGCCTCTTCTAAAATTTTCTTCCTTAACACTTCATCTTTAGGTACGCATAACCTTCCCCTAACCTCTACCTTCAATTTTTTCAAGAATGAAACTTTATCCTAAGCTTCTTTGATCGGATCCCTAAGAATAGGTTGGACACTTAAAGCCGTTATTCTAGTCTTTTACTTGAACCAAAGATGTGACCAATTCAAAATTCAATTTCTCATACTCCTTCACTAACTTTTTGAATTATAGGTAAAAGCTGCTAGTTGCCCCACTGTTTTCACACTAAGAGCACTCGCAACCCCATTAGCCTTTCCTGTATGATAGTAGATAGTGTAGTCATAATCTTTAACCAACCCTAGACATCTTCTTTGTCTAACATATTTAACTCTTTTTGGTTGAAAAAGTATTTCAGACTCTTGTGATTTGTGTAAATATCGCACTTTTTCTCCATATAGGTAGTGACGCTTAATCTTCAGAGCGTAGACTACTGCTGCCAATTCTAAGTCATGAGTTCCCAGTTTTGCACGTATTGTTTAAATTGTCTTGATGAACCCAAGTTCTGATACTAACTGATGAGAATCACGTAGGAATAGTAGCTACGAAACCCATAACAAGATTAGAACCAACCCAAGAAAGCCAATAAATCGAGATTTTGGACTCGACCCAAAATTAATGAACCAAGCAACCAACACAATCGTGGATAATATGTTGACCTCTTGATTACACAACTTATGAATCTAACTCAAATATTTGAAGTTCGATCCAATAAATACTTAAATCAAGTAACCAAGACAATTACAAGAATATCTCGACCTCGTGATTACAAAATCTACGAACCTCACTTAGATTGTTGAACACGACAAAGATTATTCATTTTCGATAAGTTTGATAAATTTGTTCATGAAGAAGAAAAAAAGCAAAATGCCTCTCAATTTAATTTCATAATGTCTTTCTTAGTTTACAATGAAAGAAATAATCGGGCCGATCAATAGAAATACTCCACCCTTGTCATATATTCCATACATCACACTAGATAGATATCATATTCATTGAATAGGATTCACTTTCAAGATGTCTTGGTGGTGAAATGGTAGACACGCGAGACTCAAAATCTCGTGCTACAATGAAAGAAATAACGTACATTTATACTAAAACCCTCAGACCTAGTTTTAACATAGGGATGGCAAAAAAGCTCATCGGCTCGGACTCGGGCTTGATTCCACCGAGCCGAGGCTCGAGCTTAGCCCCATTTTTGGAGTCGGCCCGAGTCCGGCAGCCCAGGCCCGTACGAGCTACATTGTTATAAAAAAAATTTAAAATAAAGCCTCACTCAGGCAGCTACAATAACTGCCTATTTTAGCTGTATGGAAAAAAAATCAAGCCGGCTCGGCTCGCTAAGGCTTAAGCCAAAAGCTCGGACCGAGCCTCCTTGGACCCAAAAAAGCTTGAGTCGAGCCCGAGCTTTTTTTGGGCTCGGGCTCGGCTCATTGACATAGCTAGTTTAACATGGAAATAATTCTAAAAGATTACAATGATATAATAAAATCCTAATTAAAACGAAATTAACTTGAAAAGATTACAAAGGATATGTCATAGGTAGAATCCTAACTGAATATGAAAACTCTGGAAATTTCCAAAAATTATGCCCCGAATTATTTTTGTGCGGTTTTCTCCTTCTAACATACTTCAATTCTTGAATAATTGGCGGCCATCCTTGGATCACATCACTCATCATTTGAAAAAAATGCAAAAACTGGGGCTCAGAATCTGTAACTAAATCAATGAAGATTGGTGGCTCAAGCTCATGCTCAAGGTCTTCCTCGGGCTCTAATTCAAACTCCTCTGGTTCCGATTCAAGCTCATACTCAAGTTTTAGGTTAGGCTTGGGCTCTTGTTGTCTCTGGTTCCAAAGGATATGATGACATCCTCACAGTATTCCCTAAAATCAACCTTGTCCCAATCCTCAGGTAAATATAGGTCATAATCTACATCTCTCATTAAGTAAGCCACTTCTCTCCATTGTGGCAGCATAGTGCTTATAAGATAGTATAATGAGAGGGTTGTCCCCTTGTTATATCAGAAAAATCTTGCTTGCTACCATCTTCAACGTGCTAACAAAAGTTCGCTCCCATCTTACTTCGTAATTTATTTAGTTCTTGATAGCAATTTGGCTAAGATCTAGGTAAGTTGGGCTATTCATAGTCATCCTAGTTTTTGCCTAACCATGTGCGGAAAGTATAACTTCAATTATGTAAATCTTTCATTGACAATTTTTTTTTTTTCATTTTATGAATGCATGAACAATATTAATATAAAATGTGAAAAAATTCAACTAATAAATTATGCAAGGTAAACATACATTTCATAACGTGAAGCAAGATGATTCATAATCATGCTAAATGAATAAAATTTCAATTCATACATTTGATCAATCAGAGAGTGGTCGAATATTGAGTGTTGTGTTCTAAGGATTTTTCATATTATTACATGTTTAAAACTGTACAAAAATATTGTCCTTAAACTCGTAATTCGTATGAAAATATTTCGATTTTTTTACTATAGAACTTTCGTAGGATAGGAATTTCTTTAAATAGAAGTTTTTAAAAATAGAATTTTCTTAAATTTAGAATGGTTTGAAATATTGCTTTTCGTCTTGTTGATTTGAATAGCGCACAATCAAAAGGCTTCCAAGTGAGGAAGGGGTCACAAGTGGATGACTTAAATTCCAAGTTCTCTTTAAAATGTTTGAAGTATTTTGGACAAAGTTTTTCAATCTTGCAAAGAAAATTAAAAAAACTCAAATAATAAGTGGAAACTAGAGGTCTCTTCAAATATAAATTTTCTAATTGGTAAATTAAAACTCATTTATTTGAAACAAAATAACTTTCTTATTAAACAAAAAGTCTGCAGAAAAGGTAGATATCGCACTTTGATACAAAACTGTAACATCCCGATTTTCATAAATCCTAAAGTGTTACTGAAAAATTCAATTTTCTTCACATTAATGTGGAAAGATAAAAAAATTATTTCTTTGCTTTTAATAATGAATATCAATTAAAATATGGAGTTTTTTTTTTAATTTCAAAATAAACATAACCACCTAAATATTGAATATGCCTTTGAACAATTTAAAACTAAATAGTCAATTGAAAGATAGAAAGCTTAGTACTGTTAATTCTTCATCACCATTTTGCCATAATTCCAATCAACCCGAACTAACTTGTAAATCACTGTAAGAGTGTGAGTGTTTGACACAATACCTAGTAAAATATAGTAGTTTCCATATTGAGTCATATAAAACAATAAAATAGCACTTCATACCACATTTCATTTGGAGCATATCGATGATCAAGTGAGACTCTCACCACGTAGTAATTTTGAATTCCTAAAAGATTTCACATTTCATTATAAAGAACTCAAAAGAGTTCACATTTCGCTAGATCAAACTCGATGGTCCACTACAATTCACGCATCATAAGAAAATGAACCATTGTTATGTATCTTACCTCGTTATTGAAAGGTTAAAATGAGGATAAAATTTTGTGCATGAAAATTCTTCTATTATGGGACTCTTTATTTTCTATGGTGAAATGATGGGACATTTTGTAGTACCGCACGTTATTATGAAATACTTTAAAAGTACCGTAAAAGTAATATTTGAATATGTTTGAATGTAATTTAATTTAAAATTAGTATCGGGAAATATATACCCGACAACGAATACTAAATCATTTATTTAATTTCCAAATGTCTTAAAGCATGAAAAATATTTTTTCAATCTTAAATTCCTTAACTATTTTGAGGTGAATTTGGAGTAAGTTAGGGACCAAACAATTAATTTCTACTACTCATTTTGACTTGATGTATGGTCTTAATCCACTAACTTTATTCGATTTAATTCCTTTATATGTTGTTGAAAGAGGTGGTTTAGATAGAAGGAAGATTGAACAAAATGCATCTCAAGTTGATCAAAGCTTTGGCGTATTACTTTTGAACCCGGTGGTTGGGTTTGGGTGTATGTGAGGAACGCAAGTTTTCAAAGGAGGTATAAATTACATCCTAGGGAAGATGGACCATGTGATCGAAATGATTAATGATAATACCAACACGATGGTTTTTCGAGATGAGTATAAGGTGTTTACTACTTTCAATATTGTTGATTTTTCTCTCTTTAATGCAGGTCATGGTTTCTTTATGTTTTACGTTTTAATTAGGGTTTTCATGAGTTCCTATATATATAGGGCTTATTCTTTTAATTGAAAAACAACACATTATTGAGAGATTAAATCAAAGCAAGGTAACATTCTTCTTGTTTTTCACTGAACTCAATTTCAAACTTATCAGTGATTTCATCTTTGCGGCGTTTAAAAACTTCATAGCAACGTTCATAATTTTTGTGATCAAGGGGTCAAGTTGCTTTATAACTTTGGTTCCTTGATTCCATAAATTATTGGGTCAAGCTTCAAGCAGGGATTTTAGCTTTCTTGGGGTTGTGATTTAATCTTTTGTTGGTTTCGTAGCTACTATTACTATGTGGGTTCACATCAAGCAAGCTTTGTGCTACTGAAGAACGCTTTATAGTCTAAGTATTGCATCACTTACAACTTTGGATCATACAGCTAAGAGCGAGCTTTGTACCATAGAATAGTGTGCTTTGTGCAGTTGAAGAATAGGCCTGTTGAAGAGCGGGCTTTGTTGGCTATGCATTGTAGCAAATAAAACTATAGATCGTACTATAGAAAAAGCAATCTTTGTGATATGGGACAACTAGGAGGAATGGAACCTGAAGAGGAGAAAATGCATAAGCTTGGGGAAGGAACTCAAGATGGGCATGGAGAGGGTGCACAATGCATGGATTTTGAAATAACAACTGTCCCTATAACAAGAGTTCGGGCAAATAAGCTACAAGAAGCCATACAATGCTTGGTAGGCCGTGTACTTGAAGAAGAGACCAAGTCCAATGCTAATTTCAAGGAGTAGGGCATACAAGAGGAGTCCAAGATCA
>CAIGRB010100383.1:0-17567 GCA_903798255.1 Fraxinus quadrangulata
TCGGAAGCAACAAGAATTGGCCGATACCCTTATCAGATTCCCACAGGCATGTCTGGATGCGATGTCAATGATATGACCGCCTCCATGCACTTCACGGGTATCGACAAGATCTTCCTCAGCGGAATCAATTACGTAGGCAGGAGGATATGCTGCATCGGAGGCTGCAAGGGGGAGGAGGATTGTGATTTGTGCACAACACAGTACATATTAGCAGAAAGAACGAAAAATGTGCCATGGCCGTAAGTTTCCCAAGCTAGTAATTTTAGAGTGAAAGAAGAGATCGATTATCGGAGGTTGCAAAGGAGTAGAAATATAGTAGATAGAGTACAAACAGCTACTGCACAACACTACAAATAACTAATTAATTATTCAAGTTTTACTACTCATCAGACTAAAAGGAAAAAAAAGAAGTTTTATCTTATTATACTAACATAATTATTTATCTGGTTACACTAACATTATTTTTATATAACTTTTTGATTGTGTACTAAAAATTATACAGAAGGAACAAGAATAGTGAATCAGTGATACATGTACTTTTTTCCAAAATAATCACTTTTGTTGGCAGTAGATCAACTACAAGAAAGGATAACAATATGAAAAGTAGACAACATTTTCTTAAAATACAAGGTTTACAGGCACTGAACAGAGAGAGATAAATCTATTCAGTTGTTGGATGCAGATTGGAAGATGAAGATTGCAGTCAAAACTCCCACCAGAGCTGTAACAGCCAAGGCCACAGTAGGCAAGGGGGACGTGAGCCCAAAATTCTGCAAGTTTAAGAAAAAAACCTCAATGAAAAGCTAATGGTGAAAAAATGTGCCAACACAGAACAGGCAACGAAAAGAAAAGGAAAAAAACAGAGAAGAATTTAACAGCTATAACTTCGGCTAGACTTCAATGATTCAGCTTTCAGTTCTGGAAACGTGATTGTCAGTACAGAAAATATGTTATTTGATATTTTGCATATGTAAAGCTAGAATAGTTAACAAAGTTAGAAGGAAATTTCTGTTGAGAGACTAAATTTCACAAAATATATGTTTCATCTCTTACAACTTGAGCTTTTAGAAGAGTTGGTTCAACATTTTATCTCTTATATTCCCCATTTATAAAAATTGTACATGTGTTAATGCCTTCAACGAAAAAAGAATCCAAGTTGTACATGGGGGGTGACGTGTTTGAAGACTAAATTTAAATTAAATGTATCCCTTCCCAGACAGCTTAAACTTTTTGATGAGGCAATTCAACATTTTTCTGCCCACAAGCGAAGGGTATCAGCTGCAAATCCTGAAGATTCACAAAGTATCTCAAACAACAAGAGAAAAGAGCTTCCTTTGAAAAGACCTCCTAAATAAGGTTATTTGGAGTTGGAGAGGGAGAAATGACTCCCATCTTCTTTTCCTCCATATTTTTTAGACACTTCTGAATACCCTTATCTACGTTCTATATGTTCTACACTTAAGCGTCAGAATCATGAAGTTGAAGTGGAACCAATAGCAATATCATGACTCCCAATCCAAAGGTTGAAGACAAAGTAACTGGGGCGTCACAAGTATATAGCAAAACACGTGCTTCGAGTCAACCAAATCTGAATTACATGCATCACAACCCTCATATCTATAAAATGCCGTAAATAGCTGAGAAAATATAAACTATGCTTACATTTAGTCTCTGTTTGAGTTTGAGTTTGAGTTTGATTTTGTGTTTATGATTTATGAAAAACAAGTGAATCAGCAGAACTGAAAGAAGTAACTTAACATACAAACTAGAATCAACATAAACATTCATAGGCACACATACCTCTAGAAGTCCTTTGCCTGTTGCTATTTCAATACTAATTGCAGTTGCAAAGCCAACCATTGCCAGTCGTCCAAGCCATACATCCAAACTGTTGCTGTCCTTAGTGCTCTGCTCACATCTTATGGAAACTGATGTTGCTTTGGTTGCAGGGTTTCTTTGGCAAGGTCTCTGAATCACTGGAAATGATAAGGAGCATTAGCTACCAAGTACTACCCCATTAAATTCTCATTCAAATCAACCAACCTTACAACCATAAATGAAAGTCAAGCAAATACAAACCTAAGAATGCACAAGTACAGTGTTAACTTGGAGTAAGAAACCGAAAGCACGCCAATCTATGAACAATTCAAGGAGAGCAAAAACTCTGGAGAATGGAAGTGTAATAGTGGAAAATCAAATCAAATCAAATGGACAGCAAAAACTCTGGTTCTTTGAAGTAGCTATCAGTCCTATTACTCCGTCGATAAGAGCTCTTGGGAGTCATCAGCCTGGAAGAAAATAAGTTCCTTGAAATTACCGGGCACTTGACAACTGAATCCAATTTTGGCCATTATTTTTCGTATATGCAAAAAGAAGGCATGGGTCACTATTTTTTGTTTCAACTACAGTAAGTCCACCGCATTATTTTATACTAGTTACTGGTTTCAAAGCACTTCGTCTTCAATTTACAAAGATTCTACTCAATTACCATTTCTGCTGAATCCATAACTAAATTGAATCAATTCTCAGTAAAATCTGTTTCAGTACAGCCTGTCCAAATACCGTAGTTCATTCCAATTTCCAAGTGCAAGCAAGTAGAATAAAAAGTGAAAATCTTCAAAATCATTGAAACTCAAAAGGGCTTACAGACGGAAGAACCGGTGGCGAAGGCTGTTCCAAATTTGCGGGAGAAACCAGCTGTTGAACTTACCCTTGCCGGAGTTGGCACGAATACATCTGGAAACGCACGTATGTGTAATCAGTGGAAGTTACACTTACAGTCGTACCTGAAGCGTGAAAAATACTAAAATAGTACCACCTAGTATAAAATGGGGAAGAAATAGAATTACCTCGAATGGAAGTGTAATAGCAGAGGGAATTGGAAATTTGAGCCACGGCCATTTCTGGTTAGAGAGAGAAAGTAGATGCAGTCCTCTCAATTGCTATCTTTGTTTTCACATACAAATTGCAGGCCGAAGAACGAAGAGAACAAAAATCGACACGTGTCATATCCAGACGCGCAGGGTGATTTGTGGCTTCGACTGCCCAAGGGTTACCTCCTGTAGTTACTCTAAAAAGGCCCTTTTCTTATGATTATGGTGAAATAAGGATCGGTTTCTGATTTATCTTTTTTTTTTTTCTTTTATTGTTTCAAATTGAGCATTTTGTTGAGTTGAATTTTAAAAAAAAAAAAAATCACTTACTAAAAAAAGGTGTATAGCTTAAGTGGTCAACGTAGTATTAACTGTTTAATTTTATGCCTAGACACAAGACGAGAAGTTTCATCTGAACTCCGAGTCTAAATGTATCTAGTGAAGTCTAAGACCGACTTTTTAGAATACTGATCAAATACTTTATTTTTTTACATGTTCTTAAGGACATCTTTGATGTTTCGATCTATGATATATTCGCTACTTAAATTTATAATTTATTATACATTATTAATACATAAATTGATTATATGTTTGATATGCTACTAACATATTCTTCGGATGTCCATATATCATAGTTTAATTCCAACACATAAATAATAACTACTCCATTTTGCACATATAACCTACCTGACAAAAAGAGGAAAAGAAAAATCAAATATTTCGATTGCAAACACATCTTGAACTTTAAAAAAAAAAAAATACACATTTTAAACTACCACACTTGCAATGCACGATGCAACACTAATTATTATAAAAGACCTTTGTTGTAGGTATGGCAACAGGATAAGACGAGACTGGGCCGCTTTATCGTAGGCCCTCTGTCTTTAACCATTCTCTTTCCTATTTACTTTTTCAGTATTATTTTAAAATTTTAAAATATGATTTAAATTTCAAATATATATATATATATATAACGAAAAATAAGGATCAAAGCCTTGTTCTCCATCCTCACCCCCATTTCCTCAACTAGCAGAGTCGTGACATTTTGTCATCATATTTATTTTTTACTCGAGATTTTGAGAATGCTTTTAAAAATCCTGAATATTTACTTGGGAGTTTCCAAATTATAACTACTTGAGACGGTAGAACTTACCCCCAACATCCCGACTAACCAACAATTCATACAATAGTTTTATTGATTCTATATCTTCTCTCCAATTGGACCAAACATGATCATTTGACACGATTAGCTTTTTCATACAATCACATTTTGTCAAATAACATTATGTCACTTTATTTGTCAACCACTTTCTATCAAATTGACATAACCCTCTAATTTATACACAGATTTTCGTAAATCGCAAAGTGAAAATCTTTAGCAATCAACAATAGTGTTAAATTGACATAAATAATTCGGGAGCATCACTGGATTTTTTATTATTATCAAGAAATAGACTAGGAACCAAATATAATATTATTTCAAAAAAATTCCAAATAGTAGATTATGTTGAAATGTGTGCAATTGACCGAAAATGTTTTACGAACGCGTTACTATTAATATAAACAATCTCCATAATGTATAAATAATAAAAAAGGTTTATATACGCAAAACCTTTTTTATTTGTTATCGACACATTCTGCATCAGTTTACTATTTAAATTTTAAAAATGCATTCTTTGCCAAATAATGAGGCTAAAAAACAAGGGCTAATATTATACAGTCCCGTTTGACCCCATTAAAATTATAATTCATTTTTTTTCTTTTTTTATCAATAATTTATTTTCAATAAAATAATATTACACATAATTTCAAAATTTTTTTTGCTTTTTTATTCACAGATTTTTTTAAAAAATAATATTCTATTTCCAACTATTAAAATTACGTGTAACGGGCCCAAATGTGGGGGCGGGGGGCAAGTAACATCAACTCGTGAGTTGCTTTAAAATATGTAATGTTTTTGTTTGTTATTGAAAAGGGCAACTTTTGCTTTGCCTCCGTCTGGATTAATTTATAAAGAGAATAATTTAAATAGATAATAAATAAGTGATGGATAAGTGAATAATACTTTTAAATTTATTAAAATGTGTACCGTTAATAAATAATTTAAAATTTTTGTCAAACCGAGACATTTATCCTCCTATTTTTAAGTTTTTGGAATGTTTGGAGTCTTTGGACATTGTAAAGGTTTTCTTATCTATATTTGTTTCACTTTTTTTCTTGAATTAAGTAGTGATTAACGATGAACAGTGATGAAAGTGAACCCTTTCGACTTAGTTGAAATTGTACCAAGTACAAAATACTACATAGTTCAAACGAGTATATTTCTACGTTTTTATCAATTCATAGAATGTTTGAGTGCATGTTTGGTTAAACCTTAAAAAAGTAAAAGTATTTTTTTAAAGTAAAGAATTTACTTTTATTGAATAAAAAATTCAACGTGAAAATTAACTTTTTAGAAAGTTCATAGGTGTTTGGTAAAAGAAGTTACACTTAGAAGTGTATTTGGATTAAAAGTTTGTTTCAATTGCTTCTACTTTTTTCAAGCTCAGCCAAACGTACTCTTGAATTGTTTTGTGTTGCATAGTTGAGCAGTTGAATAGCAACCGGACTCGCCATAACCACTGGCGATGGACCCCTTTTGGTATTTTTTTTCCGAATGATCCATTTCATGATTTGGTGATGTTTTGAACTGTAAGCAATGTGACAACGAATTTCAACAACTCGATCATAGGCCTAGCTTGTAATGTTCTAACATGAGTGAGTGGATAGAGAAAACTCAAGGTTGCAATTCGGTGAAAAAGGTGATTAAACCTCACCTACATCGCTGACCTCTGCAACGTATTGGGGACGAGTTCCTGTCTCATACAGCTCGAGAAAAAACCGGGGCACACGAAAGACTACACCTAGCAGTAAAATGAAGTAATATACCCGTTTTTTGAATTTAAGGCATCTAATTCTGAAGTGAGTCAAATGAAGTAAGACTACAGCTAGCAGTCATCACAAAAGACTGAACTTGGAAATTTCAAAGTCACAGGTCAGCTGTAGAATAAAATAATCCTGTCTGAACTGAAAAGGCTTAATGGTGTTGATATGCTAAAATAAGAATACTATCATCAAGTGTTGAACTCTCTCGTTTAAAAGTATGAACTACTAGAAAGGGATGCACTCAAATCCCCCTTAACGGGCAACTAGGACTTATTTTTCTATCGAAAGCCCAACCAGATATAATTTTCATATGACGTTGAAACTTGATTCAAAAATACTTGTACCTTGTTGCACCGTCTCGTCTACAACCGACGTTCAAGATTCATGACAATGTCTATTCTTTCACTCTTGAGTAAATTTGAAAGATTTACAGGTGGTATGGGAAAGACTGGAAAAAAGTCAGTAGAAGGTGGACTTTAGCTACTCCACAACTGTGTGCTGGGGTCCAACTCATAGTAAGTGTCTTGTAGCAAAAATGCATAAAAATTAAAGATTCCTCTCTGCTTTTTCTTCCTAAATCATCGCAAGAAAGAATTCAATTTTACAAAGCTTTAACAAAGTAGTGACAGCAAGAAGTACAATCCTAGCCATTCGCTGCATTTTCCCATGCTCCATTAAATTCCAATATATTTCAATGCCTAGTTATCCCATTGTTCTCTGCTTATTTTCTCGTCTCAATAAATTTGGGGTCAGCTCCACGAATCCTTTTCCGTCGTCCAGTCCATTACTAGATACACGGGAATATCTAAAGCAACGACATCCCTATATTCTAACCAACTTCTCTTTATTCTCTCCAGTTCTTAATTTCTATCTTTTTCTGGTGACCAAAACAACATATTCATAGTTGGTTACCTTCTTTCCCTTCTTCTAACTTGTCAAATAGGGGTCTCTGCAGTATGCAGTGCTGAAGTGTTTTCAGTTATTGAAACAATGAACTGCAAAACCAGAAGTAATAATCATCTTTTTATCAGTTCATTTTCACTTTTTTTTCTGTTCCTTTTGGTTCCTGCACTTGGCCTCAACTTAGATGGAACTCTTTTGCTTTCTTTCAAGTACTCTATTCTCAGTGACCCTTTATCAGTTCTTGATAATTGGGACTACAATGATGTTACACCATGTTTCTGGACTGGTGTAACATGTGCTCAAGTTGAAACCTCGACTGGTGTCCCAGACATGTTTCGAGTCATTAAACTAGTCCTTCCAAACTCCAAACTCCTTGGAACAATACCAGAAGATTTAGGCTTCATTGAACATCTCCAGTCCCTTGATCTTTCCAACAATTTCTTGAATGGAACTCTCCCAAGTTCACTTTTCAATGCTTCAGAACTACAGGTTCTTTCTCTGTCCAACAATTCAATTTCTGGTGGACTTCAAGAATTCACTGGAGGAGGAAACAGTCTCAAGGTTCTTAATCTTTCTGAAAATGCATTGGCCGGAACTATTCCAAAGAGTTTAACTTCTTTACAGAATCTGACGGTGGTTTCTTTGAGAAGTAATTATTTTTCAGGCCTGATTCCAGGTGGAGTTCAGTATATTGAAGTCCTGGATTTGTCTTCCAATTTGTTTAATGGATCGTTGCCTGTTAAATTTGGTGGGGGGAATTTGAGATACTTGAATCTTTCTTCTAACAAGCTTTTTGGATTAGTACCATCAGATTTCGCGAAGGAAATCCCTGCAAATGCAAAAATTGATCTTTCGTTCAATAACCTGACAGGCGAAATCCCAGAATCAATGGCCTTATTTAACCAGAAAACTGATTCATATGCAGGAAATATAGATCTCTGTGGGAAACCACTCAAAAAGCTTTGTACAATTCCATCAACACTGTCGAATCCACCCAATGTTTCGACAAATACTTCTCCTCCTGCTATTGCAGTCATACCAAAAACAATTGGCTCGACTCCTCTGCCAAATTCTCCCGGAACAACTCCAAATGCAGCTCAAGATCCACCACAACACAGGTTAAAACCCGGAGCAATAGCAGGCATCGCGGTTGGGGACTTAGCTGGTATTGGAGTTCTTGCAATCGTATTCCTTTATGTATATCAATTGAAGAAGAAGAAAAGGGCAGATTCTGCAGGCAAAGAGACTCCAATAGTTAGTGTTCATCAGTTCAAGAAAGATTCAGAACCACCAGTAGAGAAAGAAGCACGAAATGTTTCAACTTGGTCATGCCTAAGTATCGCGAATGGTGAAGAAACATCAGAAGCCACAGGATCAGACAGTGATGACTATAATAACAGCCATGTCATTGATGATCAAGAATATAATTCAAAGCAGCAGATTGAGAAAAGCAAGAACCAAAGGTCCCTTGTGATGGTTGATGGGGAGACCCAACTTGAACTCGAGACATTATTAAAAGCTTCGGCTTATGTACTAGGATCTAGTGGAGCTAGTATAGTATACAAAGCTGTGCTTCAAGATGGAACATCATTTGCTGTTAGGAGAATTGGAGAAAGTGGAGTCGAAAATCATAAGGAATTCGAGAATCAAGTTAAGGTCATTGCGAAGTTACGTCATCCCAATTTAGTTCCTGTTAGAGGGTTCTACTGGGGAGATGATGAAAAGCTTGTAATCAATGACTATGTCTCCAATGGAAGCTTGGCCAATTTTGGTTACAGTAAGTTCTTGATTTTCCTTGAAATCTACCTACTTTCTGAATTTTTATTATCTATTTCATATTATTAATTTGCTGCTAGATTTTCATAATATTGTGTTTGCATTTCAAAATCAGGGGTAGCTCAAATTTCAGCCAGTATTTTCTCGCAAAATTTTTACACTTTTTTATAATTGCTTTGTGGTATTGACATCAATTTTTCAGAAGTTGCAAAATATTGTTCTCTGTATGTAGTACCATATCTTTCATGCCAAGTCTAGATGATTTTGTTCCTGGTTTTTCGAATAATTTGGGACCATGAGTAATATTTTTAATTATTTTCAGATACAATAAGTGATTAATAAAATTGAGAGCACTCCTGTGGTACATATGTTGTTCCCAATGGTCCTCCATATGAGGGAAATAACTCTGAAAATTCCTGTACATAGAAAACACAGAATAAGACAGAGACATGTGCAAGACTAGCTCATAGTTCTGTCTACAACACATAGTCACAGGCTTAACTGTAGTCGACAGTATAAGGATGGAAAAAAAAAAACAAAAATTCTATTTATACTATTTACTCTTGTCGACTACTAACTACCAAACATGTACTTAATTGAGTTGTTAATTTAAGGGCATCTTTCTTTTCAGGAAAAGCCGGTTCGTCTCCATATAATTTGCCTTTCGAAGTTCGGCTTAAGATTGCGAAAGGAGTTGCCAAGGGACTGAGCTACATCCATGAAAAGAAACATGTACATGGCAATATCAAGCCTAGCAACATTCTGTTGACAGCAGAAATGGAGCCTGTGATCAGTGATTTAGGACTCCACTGGCTTATATATGGCAAGCACGGCCACAAATCAGACAGTTCTGCTAGGCATTTTGGTAGCAAGAGATCAACATCTTTGCACGATAATGTTCACGATCATCAGTCCGTTAGTGGCAGCCCCTACATTGCGCCGGTCGGCTTTGACGGGTGCACTTCCTCTTATCATGCACCAGAGTTGCTCAAAAACCTCAAGCCTAATCCCAAGTGGGATGTCTATTCCTTTGGAATTTTGTTGCTTGAGCTTATAACTGGCAAAGTATTTTCGGACAGGGAGTTGAGACAATGGACCACTGATTTGGTTGTCTACGATCCCAACCGGGTTCTAAGGATGGCTGACATGGCAATAAGGGGTGATGTGGCAATCCGAGAGGAAGCCACGTTATCGTGGTTTAAGCTCGGGTTTTCTTGTGCTTCATTGATTCCACAAAAAAGACCTTCCATGAAAGATGCATTACATGCCCTTGAGAAAATCCCATTTTCTTCACACTAAATGATGATGTTGGAATCAAAAGGCTAATGTGGGATAAAGCCATAAGGCCAACTCTTCGTTCCTTTTTGACTAGGAATATTTGGTGCACAATGAAGGGATTGAATCTTTTTAGTCATTGATGAAAAGTTGTAAGTTTTATTGATTAATCAAATTGGTAGTACTATTTATGATGCTTTCTTGGGATGATCTTTTCTTTGTCATTAAGCAATTACACACAATTATTGAACTTTTTGCATGCCACAGAAACTGATTAATACCTGTCATAAAAAGAATAGAAAGGTGATTAATTGGAGGTAAGTGAAGCATGTGAACTTTTTTGTGTTTGTTTTTAATACAAATCCACTAGCACCTACCCATCATCCGTCCATCAAACGGGTACTTTTGAAAATGAATTGGTCAAACCCCCCATATTTCCTTTTTTAACAATGACAAATTTCTACAATAGTCTTTTGAATGGT
This sequence comes from Fraxinus quadrangulata, assembly GCA_903798255.1. Taxonomy (NCBI): domain Eukaryota; kingdom Viridiplantae; phylum Streptophyta; class Magnoliopsida; order Lamiales; family Oleaceae; genus Fraxinus; species Fraxinus quadrangulata. The sequence goes on from CAIGRB010100383.1 coordinate 10,235, forward strand.
AAAAGACAAAAATACCCTTAAATAAGCAATACAATTATAAAAAATTATTTTTAACTAAAAAATAATACTATCATTTTAGTTAACAAATAAAAACCAAAAACTTCCCCACGTAAAATTTCAAAATCAACTAACTTTTTTTATCTATTTATTCCAACACAATTAAAAACTATCTCATTTTTCATTTGTTTCAACCTCAAAATCTCAAAAATTAATCAAATTCTGAACAAGAAATTTTTTTTATGTCTATCATTTCGAATCAGTAAGTATAGTATGGTTAATTTCGTTTTCATTAAATTAGTATACATTTTTAGTTAATAAATTTTATTTCGACATAGATTAATATGTAGATAAAAAAATTTTAACGAATCTGTAATTTTTTTAAAGCATAAACAAGAAAAAAATTCATCTACATATCATGGTCGTCGTAATAGCCGATTGTTGATGTTACGGTCGGCTGTTAACAACTGATTTTTTTTGTTGTTAACAGCTGACTGCTTTTTTTAATCATAACAGTCAGTGGTTTGGTTGATTTTTCGGCATTTTTTTTATATAATTAAAAATTCTATTTGTATTTTCATAACATCGGGCACATCATATGCGGAAATGTATCATGATTTAGCAAACAAGTTCAAAGTCGATCGCTCTCAATACGATATGGAAGTGAAACTTAAAATTTAACGAGCATTCATCCATTCCGATTCCATCTATGAAGGTTGCTACTGATGCTAAAGTGAATTACCTATTTGAATTGAACAACATGCGCATGACTCTTTTTGTATGACTTTAGTAAGGAAGAATGTTACTAAATGTGAACCCGAAGATTCGGATGGAATGAATCACAATGCTAATGATTTTTGGAGCATAATGGAAATAGCCCGGGAGGATGATGTGGTTATTCTCGAGACAATTGATCATCATCGTGATCTCGATGTTACACACAGAATTCTGTCGTTAGTTCACGACAACGAGATTGAGAGTAAATTTACAAATGAGGATTCGATTGCTTTATCTCGTCAAATACATGAATGGGGCGAGAGCACAAGGTTGGATCGAGTGGATCATCATCTAATTTTTCACGAGTAGTTCTTGATGATGAGGATTTGTATGTCGAACAACTGTTTGAAACAAAGAAAGATGCAGGAAGCTGCGCATCGGTTTGCACTGAAATACAACTTTGAGTTCAAAGTTAAGAAATAAAAAAAGTCATTGCTGACGATTGTCTGTGTCAACGACAATTGCCATTGGCGTTTACAAGCGACGAAGATGGACATAAATGAGTTTTTTGTAGTTCGCAAGTATATACTGGAACATACTTGCAAAGTGAGAATTCGTCGAAATGATCACAAGCAAACCCGTGCATGATTTATTCTTCGACCGATAATACACAAGTATCATGACGATCTACAGACCTTTGGATATCATTAATAACGTCCGTTGAGAGTACGATGTGGTCATGAGCTACCGAAAGCTTAGAAGGCTCAAGAATGAGCGTTGGAGGACTTAATTGGCTCAACCGAGGAGAACTATACTAAATTAGCCAAGTATTGCCATAACGTGGGTACAATTAATCCCGACTCTACATTTTTCATTGAGAATGAGGGCCAAAATTGCTATAAATTTTTCTTCATGGCTCTTGGACAATGTATTTGGGGATTTCGAAATGCGATGAGACCCCTAATTTTAGTCGATGTTACAACTATGAAAGCTAGGAGGCAAGTTAATTATTGCTATGTGTCAAGATGTCAACATCCAAATTTACCCTCTTGCATTCGGCATAGTCAATAGAGAGAATGATCTGTCAATGCATTGATTCTTCATAAAGTTCAGAGAAGTATTTAGGAAAGTCGAAGACCTTACCTTTGCAATTAATTGGGAACCATCTATAATAAATGGTATCGCTGAAATTTTTCTCAAGACACATCATGGGTATTGCATGTACCATATACAACCTGAAGACTAAGTATCAGGGCAAAGGCATCGTTTCCTTGTTTAGGAGAGCAGCCAAAACTTATGGTGTCGAATAGTGCAATAAATTCATAGCGAAAAATAGTAAATCATTCTCGGTGTGTGAGTATCTAACGAAAATGAAAATTGAACATTGGGCGAGATCACATTTTTCAGGACGTTGGTACAACACGATGACGTCAAATATTGCGGAGTCTCTCAATGCATTGTTCAAGAATGATCGAAAGTTGCATATCGTCGCAATAATTGAGAACATTCGCAACAAGCTGCAGCAGTGATTTCATGATTACGGAATCACAGAGTTGCACGAATGTGCTAGCCCCGACTTAGGAGGATACACTCTTCAAGGCTACAGAGGTTGCGAGAAAGTTGAATGTGGAACCTCTAGATAAGTTGCACTTCTCCGTAAAATCTCCACGTAATATGGCATACAAGGTGGATTTGACTGATAACACATGCACTTGTAGTCGATTTCAGTTGAAGAGTTTTCCATGTGAGCATGCAGTTACGATGACTATGATTAGAGGCTTTGCAGCGAGAATCTTATGCTCTTCTTATTACACGACTGATTATTGAAGAACAGCATATGCTGAAACTATATTTTCTCTACCGAATGAAGTCGAATGGGAAGTTCTCGACTATATTCTCCACTTAATAGTTTGTTGTCACCTGAAGTTAAACCGCATTGTCTTAGACGTCCACGTACATTAAAATACCATCTATCGAAGAATTTCCTCAACCGCGTAGGTGCAGAGCAATATGGCATACTCGTCGATTTCGTACAAGTCAAATTCCCCTCGATGACAATTAGACAAATAAATAAACAATTAAATTTTCAATATTTACAATTTGTTTACAATATTTACAAATTATTTGACAAATGAATAAACAATTAAATTTTCGATATCGACAAATTGTTTACAATATTTACAATTATTTGAAAAATAAATAAACAATTAAACTTCGATATTCATAATTTATTTACAATATTTACAATTATATCACAAATAAATAAATAAATAAATAAATTTTCGATATTTACAATTTGTTTACAATGTTTACAATTATTTCACAAATATTCACGAATCACAGTTGAATTCATACAAATCACAGGCTAATTTATTCCTCCAATTTTGTATCCAGTATTGATTGGTTCCATTAACTTTGTGTGCTATACTCAAAAATTCGATATATTTTATTGGACATCTGGTCTTGTCGAGTATAGAATCAGGCATCTGGTCATGTCGAGTACGAAATTGGACATCTGGTCCTGCCGAGTGTGCAGAATGGCTAATTCCCACACAAAACCTCGACATTCCTCATTCGACGGCATCAACTCAGTTAGAACTTCAAGTTGACGTATTTAACTAATTAATTATCATGTGATGAAATTTTGAAACGACTTTCAATATGAATCGCAAATGTATAACACTCACCTGAAGGTCGTCTAGGAGGTTTGCTAACTGTTTGCCAGATGGACATTCGTTTGCTCGGAATACTAGCCAATGATGCGTCCGAGGGCAGCATGTCTCCCCTAACCTAGCAAACCGAGTACCCAAAAGGGGGACAGTCTCATGCCCAAATCTGCAACACATATAATTATTATATATAAATTCAGAATAAAAAGTATTTTAACATTGATTATATTAAACATTTACCTACACAGTTATTGACAATCCATAAGTATCGTACTTACGTGTGGACCCCTTAGGTTTCGAGTGTGATCTAATGAACGGTGTCCTCAAAATATTTTCGACCCCACGGATAGTTGTTGAATGCATCGACATCGTCAACAACTTCCAAATAGAAAAGGTCGATTGCAGTCTTCTTGTGATGACACCTCAGCACGCTCTCAAGGATGTAAACCAATCATAGCTTCAATTTATTCAACATCTGGTCGCACTTCTTAATTGCGCCAATCCACCGTGATCGAAGCAGCATCCCCTGTCTCTGAAAATACCTCGTGCAACCTATTGCTTCTTTGGGTACCGTCCTAGCTGCCTCGTCACCCACTATCCTCAGCCCAGTCACAAGGGCAAACTCGAACATGGAGAAAGTAACAACATTGCCCCTGATGTCAATTGGCCTAAGCAAGGAATATTGTACCTATCTCAATGATACAGGGGCCACATCAAAGACCATCGAAGGATATCTGCGTGTTCATCATCCAGCAACTCCAACATAGTAGTAAAACTGTCAAAGTTATTGTTTCACGTACATTTTCTCGTCATCTGTCTCAACTCCACAACTAAATGATACTTCATCTTATAAAAATTCAAATATTAGAGCCTTCAATAATAGATAATGGAATAAGCATTATTTCAAAATATTAAGTGAACCGAATTACAGACAAAAATAAAAAATAAATTGTAGAATAATAAAATATAGAAAATTAAGAATAAAAAGAATTTTAAATTAAAAAAATAAATTAACAAAGAATCTAAATATTACATAATTAGAAAATTAAATTTTATTATAAAAGGAAAAGAATTAAAAGTAATTTTAAATTGAAAAGAAAATGAAAAAAAATGGCATTTGGACCGACTAATTAAAATAGCCGGAAAAAAATAATTTCAATAAAAAAATTAAAAAATAAATTGTAATCAAAGTCTCAATTAAAAAAAAAAAAAAAATCAAATGAATCCNTATTTAATTAAAATTAAAAATTAAATTAACGAAGAATATAATTGAAATTAAAAAAAAATTAAATTTTATCATAAAAAGAAAAGAATTAAAAATAATTTTGAATTGAAAAGAAATGAAAAAAAAATGTTTATGGACAGTCGACCCAAAACCAATTGAAACAGTTGGCCCAAAGTCCGATTGTGACACAGTCTACTATTTTCGGGGAAAATAGCGAAAAATCGTCATTTCCAGCGAGTTAAGGTGCAAAAACATAAATATATATACATATAAATCTCTAATCCACCCAATGATCTACCTTAATAATGAAGAATAAATATTATACATAACAATAAATGAAAAAATCATCTCATAATTCCAAAAAAATAATAATAATAATAATAACCCTGTTGAAGATAATGGCCGATGTGTGGTAGTTGGCATTGGGTTTGACCGTGAGTGTGTTTCTTCGCCTGGATCCCGACTTCTGACTGTGTGAGTAATTTTTTTTCTTTTTCCTTCTCTCACGGTTTGACTGTTGGTGTATGTATGGGTATTTTTGGGTTTTAATATTTAACTTTTCATATTATACATTTTCACTTTTTTTAAAGTGGTCAAATGCTAGTATGGAAATATGGCTGGATCAATTATCCAATTCCTCTTATTTCCTCATCACCAATCCCGTCTACTGCCACCGTGTTATGGATTAAACTTGAGCAATAATGAACGAGACTAAATGAAGAAACATACACATAAGAACCCACATAATTATGATAGTTCACCCTCACAAGAGATATATTTCGATTTTTCACTAAAATAAAGAAGTTTAAAATAAAGATCATTTGACTCGTCAATCCACAAAATAGACAAAATTTCATTGTTGAGAGAAAAGAGAAATTTATGAAAAGTTATAAGACCGCCCAGTGGAAGGCTTGCACGAAGAGCTATTAGCTCAGTGGTGGAGCCCGTTCAAGGTTTGCAGCTATAACTTGGTATATTTAAATGTATGTCCATTAACTAAAACATGTCTGTTTATATATAGTCTCATACTCGATGATGTTGGACACTTTATTCTATATCAAGATCATCCAAATAAGTAAGAATACTACTTCTATGAAAAATGCCATAGGATATAGACGAACACGTACTTCACAAGCAATGCATTTATCAAATTCAAAGTGAATTCGTCCTCGTGAATGTTCAGATGTGATCAATCTTGTAGTTCTCTAATTTTTTTATCTTTAATATGCCATAAAAATGGTCAACTTAGACGCCTTTAGTCCTTTATAGTGAAAGAGATGGTCAACTCGAACTCTTTCAGAACAACCTCCTACAAAGAAATAAATACATAATATATCACTACTATATTAAAAGAGAGGATGACCAAGTCACTGTTCATTTTTGCACCATTCATTTCACACTTAAACTGGTTGTTCACTTTTCATTATCTGGTTTGCTTTTGAGCTGTGATTTTTCTATTGATATCCACAATTGTTGACTGTGTTTCTTCTCAATTTTAGCTAAACCAACCTTGAAAAATATCTGATTTTTCCTCATCCTTCACTTTTCCTCATCCTTGGATATATATCTTCTTCTTCCATGCATATTTTGTATTGGAGAACCAAAGGTATTTCACTCATGTGCAGTAAAATAGTAAACTATTTGCGGTAACAACATTCCTTGCTACAAAAAATATATTACCATTATTCAACATGAAGCAGAATACGTACACAAAAATAGTTAAAGAAAATGAATTCTGGTGGATGTAATTTGTTTGGAAGTGATAATAGAGAAAGGCGTGTGAGAAGAAGTAAATAGGCATGGAAAAGTAAAGAAATGGAGACAATTTGGAGATACAGGCAGTGTCTCCGAATTTTTCGGAGACATGGCACACTTCGTGTATCCGGATTGTACGGAGACATGGGCGGTGTCTTTGAATTTTTGGGAGACGCAGACAACTCCAAATTTTTCGGAGACACAGAATTTTTAGGTATGGTACTCTCATAAGTAACCTTTATATAACTAGAATTATCAATTCTGTATAATGATTTAAAGCTTGTGCGATCTTAGAAATTTACATCTAAACTTCTACATAGATAAGAAGGAATGAATTATTTTGGCTTGTTCATATTCCATCCATGTATATATAAATACAGTAGACTTCCATTTCTAACTATAATTCTTGTCATTCCCCGAGACATGGAGAAGAAATGCGCACTGAGACATTTTTTTTTTATGTATGTAAAATTTTAGGTATTTTTTTGTTTTATATAAATTTTTTATCTTCTAAAAAAATAGAACATAAGCTGAATTCAATTAATATAAAACATCAATTAAATGTATGTTCTCATTATTTTTATTTTTATTTTCATTTCCGCTATAAATTTTGTTATGTCCAATACTAAAATTATTTAATTATATTGACAATAAATATCCGTGCTCGAACGGAGGCGCATGGAGAAGGAGCGCCCACGGAGACATTTTTTTATGTATATAAAATTTTAAGCATTTTGTTTTATATAATTTTTTTCCTTCTAAAAAATAGAATATAAACTGATTCGATCAATATAAGACATCAATTAAAGGTATGTTTTCATTAATTTTATTTTTATTTTTATTTTCATTTTCGCTATAAATTTTGTTCTGTCAAATACTAAAATTATTTCATTATATTGAGAAGAAATTTGGAAGACGAAAAACTAAGAATCATGTTACTTCAATGTAGCATACAAGTATGCTCAAGTGA
>CAIGRB010100383.1:28588-44895 GCA_903798255.1 Fraxinus quadrangulata
ATTAAAATCTGATTTTAATTTAAGTTAAAGTCAAACAATCAATATTAACCACATCTTTTGTAGGTTCCACAACTTTTCAACCACACATTTCAAAAATTTCTATCACAATCTATTAAAAATCTAATTTTAATCCCCACCAAACACCCTCTATGAGTTTGAAATTTTTTTTATTTTTTATTTATTAGAAATTTTTTCTAGAGATTTTTATAATTATATTTTTTCAGAATTTTTAATTTGTTAGATTTTATATTTTTATTGTTTAAAATTTTTAATTTTCAAAATTTTATAAGATTTTATTTATACAGGTTTTCATATTTTTTTAGTGTTCAAAATTTTCACTGAAAACACTTAAATCGTTAAAAATGCATTTTTAGGTTTTTAGAAGTTATATTTATATTTAATATCAGAGCAAAATACTTCCTGTGTTTTGTAAAATTGAAATTTTAAAATTGCTTAAAATTTGCAAACCAAACGCGCCCGAAATGACGAAATATCGAAGGAAAAAGGAAAAGCTATAATGAAATGAAATAAAAAGTCATTCTTTGCTTCACCAAACTGTGTGTTCTTTGAAGCTATGCAGACTTTACTCTTGCCGGCAGCTTGCTCCGGCGTCGCACTATCAGCTCCGCCGTGCTCGGCGAGGATAGCAAAGCCTCTGCCCTGCTATCTCCACCGCCCACTGATTTCCTCTAACGCCACGCCTGATCTTCATTCCTCTCTCTCTTCTGTAAAATCATTCCAATTTTTATCTTCACCTTACTTGATTCTCAAAAATCATGGCAGAAAAACCCTCGCTTCCTCCCCCATTGCTTCATCGTCTAGTCCTCCTAGTGACGTGTCAGAAAAGGCCAAACTCGATCAGGTCTCTTTCTTTCTTTATCCATGTTCAGTTTTTATTAACACAATGAGCAATATTTATATGTGTGGACATTTCGATATTGGAATGTGTAAGTTCTTATGATATTGAGTTGAATTTTGTATTTATGGATTTTAGAAATATATTTCTATTAGATTGTATTTAGGGTTTTGGGTTTTGGGGGTAACATATGATTATAGACTGGGGTTTTTTGAATTTTAAACAGACAATTGCTTGTTATAAATTGGTATCTGCACAGAATTAGCCTTTAAATTACAGAAAATAAATTAATTTTAATTTTGAGCAAATTTGTTACTTGGAATTGGAGCAGCAAAAACAACCGAAGCTGGTGTGGTTGGTTCAAATTCCGGTTATGGCTCAGTCTACGCAGGCATTTCTGGCTAAACAATTTGTTTCACGAATTTCAGTTTTATAGCTTCAGATTGAGTGTCTTTGAACACTTTCTAATGATCTGTCACGTTTTTCTGTACCTTATTGTTTTTCCCTTAATTAGAATGAACAATATGTTGTCCTTGAGTTGATGTTTGCTGCTTGACTGATGTTTTTTAGGTTTCAAAGAGATTAGAGAGCACGTCTAGGTATTTCAAGAGATTGGGAGGTTTAGGGTTTTGGGGACAGTTAGTTTGCTCGATTGTTGCTGCTGTGATCCTTTCATTTTCGGTTGTCATTACTGGGAAGGTAACATCACCAGCCACCTTTTATGCAACTGCTGGTGGTATTGCAGCTGCTTTCATCTCTGTCTTCTGGTCATTTGGCTATATTCGTTTATCTGATAAGCTTCGAAAAACAGCTAATGATCCTTCAAAGGTAAGATCACAATTTTGACTTGGAGATTATTAGATTTTTCAAAAAAGTAATGCTATTTATTATCATAATGACGATGGAACACAAGTGATGTGGCAACTTATCATCCCTCACATTTCTCTCTGTCTCCTCCCCCTTTCTCATCAAAATTGAATTGCTTAATTACATTATTTCATATAGATTACCATATCATTGACGTTTCATCATCATGATGATAAATAACATTATTCTTTCTCCAAAAGGTTTTTGAACTTCTACTGCCCTGTTACCTTCTCATTTTGAATCTACTTGCTATAGCATGCTGATTGACATTGTTCCATGTTACGGTTTGAATTAAGTGGTTCTTTTGTCATAGTGAACGTGCATTGAAAATCATTTATGTTTGATGCCGCAATCTTGTCTGCACATTGCTAGAAATATATCAGTTACTTGCCCCTGCCCCGCCACACATGGCTGTGGACAGCTCAAAAGCCTCAAATTTTCCCAGATGACAAGTATGCTTTATGCATGATATTCCTATCTTAGTTTGAACCAATTCATTGCAAGATTTGTTCCACTAAATGCTTAAAAAATTCTGCTTTTTTCCAATTCATGTAGACATCCAGGAAAAGGCAACTATTTGTTCTATTCAGCGTTCTTAGCATTTCTTGACACTAACCAGTTTATTTCTTGTGCGTGAAGGGTATCTAATTATCAGTCTATGCAAACATCATTTTTATAAAGACTTTTTGCAAAACAGGTCCATCACAAGTATCTCACTATTTGCAGGCACCAAATTTGACCCTACACTGAATCAGGGAAACACAAGCAATGTCATATTGAATCTCACATATTTTTGAGATCGATGGAAGTTAAGAAGTCAAAAACATGTTTACGGGCCGTTTTCCATATTACTTTTTAAAATTGACCTAAATCATCTGCCTCACTTTATAAGCCTTTTTTTTTTTCCTTAAATCTTATGGTTCCATTTCATTTATCAATGATGATGAATAATTTACAGAACATTGCCAAGTTTAGTATGTTTTGAAGGAAAGAGAGTAATTTCATGCTGGCATGAATTCCTTTTGAGCTTGCACGTGTTCTTTTATATTACCTTCAATCAGACTCAGTTTATATTTATTTATTTATTTGTATATAAGTAATTCAGCTCCAAGTCTAATGTGTTCTCAGGCTCCTCCTCGTGCGGATGTCGTAAGAAGCCTGAAAAATGGAATAGTAGTAAACCTGTTGGGGATGGGTGCTGCTATACTTGGTATGCAAGCAACTGTTGGTTTGTTGGTGGCTAAAGCTCTTACAACCTCAGCCAATCCTTATTACCAGGGTATCCCTCCTGGGAATAGTCCTGTTCTTGCCTTGGATGTGTTCTTGGTGCAGGTATTCTCCATGAACTAGTTCCCGCCTCTTTATACTTGATATGTTTTAGTCTTCTAGATATGCACCTGCCCCGGAATTTTTTATTTCATAATTCAAAACTTTGTTGTTTTCTTATTTCCTATCTTTCATTTGTACACGTATATGTCAACCAAAATACATAACTAAACGCAATCTGTTTGCTGCCTTGATGATCGCTTACATTTGATAGCAGATAATGAGAAATTTTGTGTCTTCTCATCTACTCGTTGTGTTACAGGCATCTGCAAACACTATCCTTTCACATTTTCTAGGGCTAGTGTTCTCATTGGAGCTACTGCGTTCAGTGACATTACCACCTTCTGAAAGTGTTCCAGTATTCAAGACTGCGTGAACTTTTTGAGCAGGCCGAGTGAATATACCTTGGAAATTTGACAAGAAAAAGATGCCGGCTGGCGTTGACGGGCGGGGAGTTGTTTGTGAGATTGTATTGCACTTAGTCACTCAATTTCTTTATGTAACGACACTCATCTTGATGCAGTTTAAACCGAGTAATTGTACTCAATCAATCAAGCTTTTGAAAAATAACATCGTGTTTGTTTTTTACAAGTCTGTGAGTCATTATCGTGGTAGGAAAAAACCTCCGTGTTCTGAATAAAAGAAATACCAATACGTTCAGCTACTGAAGAGGTGGGAAGACTCCACCTGACGATGTCTGGTTTTTTCAACGAGCCATGACCAGTACCCATGTACAATTTCATCGATTCCCTTTACAAATGATTATTCCCGGGCCAGGGAGCAAAGGTTTTTAATGAGATTGAACTGACATTGCTGCAAAGTTTCCAGTTCTGATAACGTACAGCAACTCACGAAAGGCAGTAAGGAAAAAGAACTTCAAGCAAACGGTACAAAGTAACTAGTGCAACCATCTAACCTATGGAAAGCAAAAGGTCAAGCATTAATTTGGTGTGTGCATAAATATACAAGGAGACGCTACACTATTTTCAAAGGCTACTAACGAGGTGCAATCAAATCTTTTATCACCAAAATTATGCTCGGCATCAATGTCAACTCCTAACTAAAACAGGCCCACCTTTTTAAGCGATGCTCCGCATCAATGTCACAAGCCATTCGTCATTCTAAAACAATAGCCAAAAAGCCAGACTTACAAATATAGAATGAAACTTTTAAAAATAAAGAAATCAAACACCAGGGTAGCATAAAGATGAAATTAGCTGCAACCATCTATTTAGAACATAGAGAAATATTGTAGTTTTTGCAGTTCTAAGGGGCACTTCATGCCTAGTTTGCTTTCTAGAACATGCTGATATTCTCAAAATAAAAACCCTAAGGTACCAATTTCTACCATCTGCTGGAATTTTATAAATGAAAAAAAGCAACAATTAACCCACCATAAGTAAGCAGATACTCATCAACCTACTTCAGTAGTTTTTAGCTGCCGCCTTGATTCTTCATCGGCCTTCCTTAGGAACTGATCCCAACCACTACCTGGGCTCATATCCAGATAATCATAAGGAACTGCAGTCTTTAAACCCGGTCGAATCCCACAGCGGTTCTCTATAATTCTAAACTCCAATTCATGGCCTTCTTCCTTTAACTTGTCCTCCAATTCCTCCCAAGTAAACAATAATGGCAAGGTAAATCCACCCCAGGGGTTAAAATCCAAAAGCTTAACTCGCCCATCTCTTGTGACATAAACATCAAATGTGTAACTTTCAGACTCAAAATTTTCCATCACCTTCTCGACAAAAAAATCTCTGATCATCATTTTCAAATCGTCTTTCTCAAGAAGAACGGGATAAAAATTAGTGACCTCACGCTGGCAAATTCCCACAAGATTCTGATTGCATACAAAGCAACGAAATTCCATATGAGGCTGCAGTGAAGGGAACCACTTGCGAAGTGCGAGGTAAAATATCAATGGCCTTGATGCAGTCTTGTCACTGCACAAATCATATGCATGAGAAAGATCGTGGACCAGAGAGTCGGACGACTTCAGTAAAAGAGCAATCTCAGAGAAAGTGGTGCATTTGAGATTCCCAGTTGAACTTATCCATGCAGAGTCTTTAGGTGCACTCCAGTTAAGCTTTGGAAATGCAGCACCCCCAAGGGATTCAATGGATTCTTTAATCATCATTTCCAGTTCTGGGAAAGAAGGAGGTGGCGATGGTTCTACGGCTTCATCTCCAGACCCTTCCGGCACTATGAAATCTTCTTCCTCTTCAGGCTTACTAACTCTTTTCGGCAGGGCATCATCATTTGAAATGGAAAGAGGCAGAAGGAATGGACCAGAATCATCAAGAAGGTACTGGATAAAGGACTCCGGGAGCTCATGAATCTGGGTTTTTATGGATACAAATTTGAATTTTGGATACCATTCCTGAATCTGACATCTATTTATTTCTTCTTCCTTCATTTTAAGAACAAATATTTGCCACTTCTCTGAAGCAAAGAGAGAGAGAGAGAGACCTTTCTTCAGAAAACTGAGCAGTTCCAAATGAAAAAGTTAGCAAATGCATAACTATAAGAAGAGATGGTAATTTCATAGAATGCATAGAATTTTATAAATACTAAACTATTTCAGATAGATTTAGCAATAGCAATAAACTGAGCCGAGAAAAGAAAATAAAGTCATCAAACCAACCCCGAGTGTTTTAAGAACGAGACTTATTTGGTTGTAGTTTTAAACCATAAAATGGGAATTATTGCAGTTCAGTCTGAATTCAAATTTCTGGGGTTCCAGATTCAGCACTGTAACATCAAGAAATCCCAGATTAAAATTAATACTTTCCGGCAATATTTAGAAATTCAGCCACAGCTTTGTCCTTCAATTTTTATTTTTTAGACAAAATAACTACCAATAATTCCTCTTACAAATTCCAAGAGACAATATTACTTACGAATCACCAGAAGATTAAAATAGGACAACAATCTAATTTATCAAACCTCAATTGATAATATCCGCAGGGGCAGATTTTGGTCTGGGTATTTCACCGATTACACTTTGGGGGCGCCGCATCAAGAATTCAAGCGAGATGTGGTCGAGAAAATCGTTGCTAGAGGAAGATTATCATCAAGAAACAACATTTTGAAAAAATAAATTCTAAAGGAGTTGAGTTGAAATTAAATCATTCACAAAACACTAACAAATAAACCCGATACTACCTTCCAAGTTTGGTAATGAATCAGTGCAACCTAACACGTCTCCCTTTTTCCCCTCTCTTTCACAATTTCACAGTTCACAATTTTGCTCTCCAGTTTAGGGGTCTTGGACAGCGGTTACAAGAGTTTCTTAAATTGAATGATTTTATTAGCAATTTTTTTTGTTAAAATAGTATAATCTATATTTGAGAATTTATTATATTAATTTTGAAAGTTTTTTAAGAGAATAAGTTAAAAAATTTATTTATAATTTTTTGTATGATTTTTTTAGTCATAAGTGATTTTAACTTTTAAACCATTTTTAAACATAGTTGAATTTTTTACTTATAAGTAGTTTTTTTTATCTTATTAGTAATATTTTACTTTATAAACAATTTTTTACACAAAAGTGATTTTTATCTTGTAAATAATTTTTTTTTAATTGAAGTATTCTTATTTTTGAGTTAGTTTTGAACAAAATATATTGGTTGTATATAATTATTTTATAAAATATTAAATTACGGTCAAAATTAACCGATTTACTGAATTGAGAAAAATGTCAAAAATTATACTACGTCAATTTTAGGGTAATTTTTAAACTGTCCAAGAAAATAGTAGGCACAAATTTTCTCAACCACTGTTAAACAAGAGTTGTGCTATGGGTACATAGCAGGACACCCCTTAATAAGGGACCTCCACGTGGCTCTTATGTGAAAGGTTGTGTACTTTTATGTACACATAATATGATCCCTTAAACAATACTACCAAAAATGGATCATGGAAAACACTCTCAAAGAGGCAGCATCCCTGCCCCCTCCAATCCCCTCCCATCTATCAATAAGTCTAAAAATAGTCCTTGAAGATTGGCTTTTAATTGGGCTCTACGAGAAAATATCACATGAAAATAATTTAGGGAATGTGTGATTTAATTTTTTTTGTAAATAAAATTTGGCAACTTACAAAAATATTCTTAAAATTATCAGTCTTTTTGAAAAATCATATGAAAGTACTTTGAAAATAAAAAATACCGTATAAAATAAATTATCACTTTTTTTTATAAAAAAAGTATCATGATATCACTTTTTAAAGTTAAGTGTCACATTTTTATTAAAGAGTGACATACGGTGTTATTTTTATTAAAAAGTGATATTTGTCACTAAAAATAGTGATAAAAAACAGTGATGGACACTAAAAAAGTGATAGGAATTCAAAATAAGTGACAAACACTAAAAAAAGTGATAAATTCAAAAAAGATTGAAATCAGTTCAATGAAGTGACAAAATAGTTACACGACCTCATCCTTCAAATATTCAACAACTTCAATATTGTCCTTCAATTATTCAATAGCGTCATTAACAAGTACTACACTAGAAAAAAAATCCCCAAAATCCTACAATACAATCAAAGAAAGAAGAAGAAATCACAGTGTGTACAAGTGAATGACAAGCAATTCTCATACGATTACAAAACCTCTTCATTCTTCTATTTCAACCTCGATATGTCAGTCGGATCTAGGTGTTTTGGTCATAGTGCTGAATTTTTCAAATTTTCACTACGCAACTTGTTTGCAATGGGGTCTTGGTGTACTTGGGGGAATCTTGGAGTAAAGGGAATAGAGGATGGAACGAGTATTATGAAGTCGGTTGGACTTGAAAAGATTTACGTTGGAATATTTGGTAAAAAAAAAAAATCGAATCCAGTGACAAAATTTAAGTTTGGAAGGATTTTTCAAAATCTTGATGAAATAAAAGTAAATGGCCTAATTTTCCCAATAAATTTTGTAAAAATTGATTTTTGATAGAATGTATGATAAAAAAATTACGGGTTATGTGTAAAATTATTTTATTCAAATAATATGTTGTTGAAAATAAGTTTGTAAGAAAATAATTTTTAAAGAAATGTACCAAACAGGGCTTAGTTTAATTTCTCATTCGTAGTTTGATAATAAAAATAAATAAATATAATGATAGATAATAGATTAAGTGTGGTTGTAGACTTGTGGTGAGATTATTTTCTTGGGAAAATTATAGCAATGGTTTCTTTGATTTTCAATTTTTGCAAACTTTACTTTAACTTTCATTTTGTGCCAACGAAAGTCCATAACCTTTCATAAATGTTTTGCTGGAGTCCAAATGGATGGAAACATCCATTAGACCGTTAGTTGACAAAAAAAATCAAAATTTAATATTTTTGACCAAATTAATAAGGGCAAAATAATACTTTTTCTATTTATTATCATTTATCCGTTATAATAATTAATTAAAAAATAAAATAAATTACAATTATAATATTTCAAAATATAAACCAACATCACCCATAATCCTACTTCCGCGACCCACCCACACCGTTGTTGGCATCGTTGTCGCCACCACCACTCACACAATGTCGACGCCTTCACACTCGGCACGACTCCCCACTCCCACACTCGGCTCCACTACATATCAACATCGACGGGAAAATCTCAAAACACACAACCCGAGTTGAGAAGTAGGTTTTGAAATAGGGATCAAATCTTCATCTAAACTCAAATCTCAATCCTCAAATACAGTACAAGCTGTGGTACAATTCGATATGACCTTTTTGGTAATAAGAGTTGAGCTTCTGTAGAGTTCAAGAACCAAGTTTGACTCTTATGGAGAGGTAATGGAGATAGTGTTGCCTGGAAAAGTGTAGGTCCATGTGGTCATTTCTGGATCTAGGTTCTTGTTATTTGGAGTAGATGTTTTGTGTACCAACTGCATTGATTGTATGTTTACCTTCCTATTGCGTTAACTGATGGTTGGTGGCTGTGGTTATCTGTGGCCGCTGAAAACGTTCCAAATGAAAAATCAGTGTATTGACGTGGTAGAGACAAATTTAATTTTTTATTTCAGATTGAAGGTGGTGGGTGTTGCTGGTTATTTTTCTTGAAATGATTTTCGAGTATCGGGTGAATTTTCTTATTTAATCTGGAAAAAAGCAAAAGTACAATTTTGCCCTTTTTTATTTGGTTAAAATAAATCAAATTTTGACTTTCTTGGTCAATTAACGGTGAAATGAATTTTTTTCATCCATTTTGGACTCCAACTGCATATTTATGAAATGTTAGAAATTTTTGTTAGCACAAAATGAAAGTTATGATTAAGTTTGCAAAAATTAAAAATGTTAGAAACCCCTGATGCAATTTTCCCTCTTTTCTTTACCATCTCAAATAGAAGTCGAGGGGACGGAAATTAAGGAACTGAGGAATTCATTTACATATTTTAAAACAAATTTGCTATTTGTACATCACAATGTACATCGGGTTGTACACCTCACTCACATGGGGGTGGAACCCGCTTAAATTTAAAAAAAAAATTATATTGTGGGTCCCACCCCCATGTAAAAGGGGTGTAACCCCTTATGTACAAAAGTTGATGTACAAGTAAAATTTTTCATTTTCAAATTAGCTAAACATGACAAGAAGGATAAAATCCAGTTTCAAGTCTCACAAGCCTAAACATAATGAGGCAATTTTGCGTTTGTAATTATTCTAAATCCAATAAATAAATAAAATAAGGCATTTTCTTAATTTGTAATTAATTGTATTATTAACTATCGTTTTATATGTGAACTAATATGTAACTATCTTGTTGAATCACCAGAAAATTCAAAAAGAATTCATCATCCCCATTCACTTACACGATATTGAATTAGAAAATTATCACGTGAGATTTACAAGGAATTTGGTGAGCCCAACATTATGAAGAGGTAAAAGAATTTTCTTTATTGGATATAAGTAATTAGTAAAATCAACAAGTTTCTGAACTACTATGAAGTTAAACGAGAACATGTCCGAAAAGCCATTGACCAAATCAAAGCTAGTTTGTTACAAGTTCGATGTGTTGGTTTAAAATTTCTGACACTGACACTCTGTTTGTTTCCAATTAATTCCTCATTTGTAAGAGAAATCCAACCATTAATGGACCCCATCCAGACGCAATATTTGACTTGCTCCTCACATATTTTTAATGGCAACAATCACTTTTCAAAGGCAACGATCACTTTTTTTCTACTTTTGCTCAAAAAATTGGAAAACAAACCGGGGCTGAAAATATGATAAGACCAACATTTCAATTGATTCACCCAGCACCATGCCTGGCACAATTAAAGGAATGAATAATGTTATTCATCATTAATGGTGATCTGAGTCTAAGTGGTAGTGATTTCCCTGTCCAATGAAGTTGCGATACGCATTGGACGATAAACCAGGAACTCACTGTCACCTAGACTAGTGAAGCTCACCATCGATAATGAATGGCATTAACCTGTCTCAAAATCCCCAAACAATTTCCAATAACAATTCCAGCACACTTGAGCATGTCTTGAAGGCTTTTCAACAGTTAATTTCCCCAATAATGTACATAAGACGGCATACACAGCAGCTCATATGCAAGTGCATCTAGAGATGAATAAACCATCTTCCTCCTCTATTATGAACAAATACTCATTCTTAGGCCAAAACCTTTTAATTTGAACTAGCATGCCTTTTTTATGTAGTTATTTGTCAAAACTATGCAAGACTTGAAAAACACTAGACTTGACTCGAGTCAGATTATCCCAATTTTCATAATTAGAACTCACACTTTATGTAATCTTATGTAGTTTACCTAAAATGATCTGAACCGTGAAGGCAAATACATTAATGTCCTCCATATGAAGAAACATGCAAGGCCATTTTCACTACAAAGCGATACAACAGTACAAGCCATAACAAATCAACTTGTGCATAGCCAGGGGCGGAGATGTAGCCCACCCTTGCCCACCCCAGCCCAAGCCAAATTTTATTAAAAAAAAAAAAAATGGTTATAGTCCCCTTTTTTTTCTACTGTCCAACCCAGTAGCCCCTCGTAAAATCATCCATATAGACTTGTGACCTTCACTAAGAGATGCTTCCAAATAAGCACAATACTTGCCCCAGTCTCACCAACTTTCATGTTCCTAATGGAAACTATTATCGCCATGAGATTTAACTTTACATCCAGTGAGAGACGTGTAAAAAATACAAAGAGCCATATAGACTAGAAATTACCAAAACTAACTAAATGTGCCACAATAATGAAATGTAAGGTTAGCGGTTTCCCAAGTGACAGGCTGATGCTGCGACGTAGATGTTAACCAACCTGCAAATAATATGATGTTAAAAGACTGAAAATTGAGAAAGTGGTTCATCAAATGGATTTGGACACAGTACAAACGAAACCAATGAAACAAAAACTCAGATTCATGTATTCTTCCAATTGGTTAACAGGAGAAGGCACCTTTCATTTCCTTTTCATTACGTCTTCATAACTCCCACTCTCTCAGTCCATAAACACAATGCCAATTTTATCCAATATTTTATGTCAGTGTCACAAGGCATTACATAAAAAGTAGAAGCAAACAATGAAAATGCAAAGATTTGAATGCTAGAACATTCAAGCAAGGAGAGAGAGTCATATTTTTTATAAAAGACGGAGTTGAAAAGGGGTGACTTTGGTTGTGAAGCAATAAAAAAGTCATGAAAAAATGCACTGCACCAAAAAGAACAAATGTTTTGCAAAAGCAAATAACTTTTCTAGTATTGGGATTTAATTTTAAGTTACTTCGAACGATTACATGAACAAGAAATTTCCAGTAGAAATAGAATTAACAGAAACTATTGTTACTAAAACTAAACAACCTGAAACATTTGCAGGATTTCAGCAAAATATTATGTATAACTTATCCAGCAAAGGATCGAAACTAGAAATTTCTTTTATATGTATCCATCATATTGTTCCAAAGAGTGATTATTTTAGGTATCTAGGAACGTGGTTAAGAAGGAAACTTGAAGGGGCAAGTTATATTAGCAAGTTTCACCCTAAAATTTGACACAAAGGTTAGCAATAAACCCAAATTTGAGAAACTGCAGAAGTGGTCACCCCACTAAATCAAACAAAAAACAAATGAGTAATATATATTTCCAGTGAAGGACACTTGACATGATTAACAGCCATTATAGCCCTTACAGGTGCTATTTCATCCTTTCTTACAAAATAATGAGCAATTAAAGTGGCAATTAAAGTGGCCACCATCTTAATATGTTGCTTACCAAAGATAATTTGATAATGTACAGTTACAATATGTTGATTAGTTTTATGCCTCAAAATTTTAATTGAAGTCCAAAATAACACACTTGCTATCTATACTGGCAATTGAAACTTACTCAAGTTACAACAAAGAATTCCATCTAAACATGCAATCAAAAATTCAACACGACTTCTCGACTAATTTTTAGAACACACACACACAGCGATCTTTTTCAAAGCTACAGATAACAATTGCTGGATATTATTGCATGAATCTTTTTTTCTTAGACATGAAATTTCATAAACAAGGGATGGAACCACATTTAGTACGCAATCACTTCTTCAAAATATGTTTTGCAAAGAAAAATTATTCACAAAAATTTACATCAAAAGCACTAAAAAACTTTGCCAAGCACATAAGCATATTGCTGAGCAGCGATGACAAACTCATCACAATGTGAAGTGCATGCACACACACAAGAAGCCAAGATTTGAGCCCAGGGACACTGTGCTCCAAAAATACAACTTGGCTGGTTAGGGCCAATTCTCACATAATTCGTGAATTTGTTTAGAGAAATTTCAAACTCTATTGATGATTTCATTTGACATTCAATTGTAACACGCCACAATGAAACAAAAGATGAGGTTGAACACACTAAATCAAGACCTCAACTCAGCTGTACAACACAACTATCGCCGGGTCGCCCAAGACATTCAATACAATGCCACGTCGATACACATGTCCATTGAAGCACCACAAACTCTATGTCAGCTTTTAATTATATATACCAAATTTGCATTCGTGTTATGACATTAATGCTTAATCTGCAATCGGCATGCTTCTTGTTATATCTTATCAGAAAATATATATTTTACTCAAAAAATAAATATATTACATATATACATATATATAAAAGGGTGTTCAAATAACTTGAATGATCAAATACCAACACTCTCATACTCTCAATCTTTATTGAAAAAAAGTGCGAGGAGAATTCACGCACTTACACCATGAATCAATCATCTAAAACCCAAGTATGCACACACACTGACACTGAGAGAGAGAGAGAGAGAGGTTACAGTGAGTCTACTGGATCTTTTTGTCCTTGTCTGAAGGCGTTGATATTCTTCTCAATACCCTGTCATCAATTTTACGGTATTGTGTCTGAATGATGTTGTGTGCTACAGACAGCTTGTCATCAATTTGATTTTGGTACTTGTCGTACACTAGAGGAAGTGTTAAAACAAGAAGAATGCCTGAGATAAAAATGATGGGAAAACCACATTACTAATATTAATGACATAGAGCATAGAGAATCCAGAGAATTCAGAAAAGCCTCACCAATGTAGAGAAGGGTAAGGAAGTTGAAGAAACCGCCAATGCAGGAAATAAACCATGAACCCAAGGCAACCTATGTAGCAAAACCCATGTAGAATGAAAAATACCCCACGATCATTCGTATGCATAGTTAAGATTGAGAAACCAGAATCTAATTCAGCAGAAAGATTATTACATGTACCACACCTGAATAAAGAGTCTAAAGTTTCCACCAATTGCAATGTCGTGCGCAATCGATAATGCATAATTTACCCAGACTCGCATCTCATCAGCAGTCTTGATAGCAATTTCTTCTGAAACCTCCAGATTAGGGAGGGGCGGCAAAGGTCTATACTCACACAAATGACAATTCATTCATTAAACGCTTAAAATACATCCGATAACCACAGATTATGACACATTGACTAAACCTCTTCTATATGACGCCCTCTCAAAAATCTGAGCCAAGGGCAGACACATAAAACAGATTCTTGGGGTAACAATTAAGAAATCATCATGCGATTTAGGCCAATCATAATATTGAAATACTTCTTAGCCAAATACAATTAGAGTGTGTTTGATTAGCTTTATTTTCCATGAAAAATGTCATTTTCCACTTAAATTCCTACTTTTTGGGTGTTTGATTGACAATTTTTTCCATGAAAAATATTATCCAACTTTTGATCATATGACCATATTTTTCACAAAAATAAGGAAAACATTTTCTTTAAGGAAGAGTGGTTTTTATTTTCCAGATAATTAACTCTATCTTTCTTTCTCGTCTACCCACCAATAAAAATGGACAAGTACAGTANTGTTTGATTAGCTTTATTTTCCATGAAAAATGTCATTTTCCACTTAAATTCCTACTTTTTGGGTGTTTGATTGACAATTTTTTCCATGAAAAATATTATCCAACTTTTGATCATATGACCATATTTTTCACAAAAATAAGGAAAACATTTTCTTTAAGGAAGAGTGGTTTTTATTTTCCAGATAATTAACTCTATCTTTCTTTCTCGTCTACCCACCAATAAAAATGGACAAGTACAGTATTTTCTAGGTTGAAAACCAAATTAATCAACACATTTAATAAATAATTTTCATACAAATAAGTTCTAGGCAATTGAATTGTCAAGAATTTATTTTCTTTTTATGCAAATTTCATGTTCACAGTCATACGCACACTTAGTCTAAAAATAGTAGAAAATAAACCAAAGAAGTATTCAGAAAGTAGTAACTAGATACTTTAAAATGCAAATCCGTATACACATGTGCGAATTTGTGTATGCATGTGTACCTATTGAGAAGTGATGCAGATTTAGACCAGAAGAACAAGATTGTAACCAGTAACAATAGGACATTTGATATAAACGATAAGATATTATAGCCCGCTATTTCAAATAGGAACCACAGGGCTGTTGAACCCACGAGCAGGGAAACACTCCCACACCATTTCTTCCACAATAAAACGTCAGCAACTGCATCCAAATGGAGAAATGAACATGCTCAGAAATATTGCTTGTAATAAATAATCAAAGGAACTTGAATTGATAAAAACCACACAAGATATGGTGCTCTCAGATCAATATTGGTCACTGATTCAAGATACAAGTGCAATTGCGATTGAGTTTGCGCATGAATATAAACATGTTTGTGTAAAATGAACACGCACAAATATGCATAACCTGCGTGTATATTGTTGTACCTGCGCCACCTCCGAGAGCGAGATGGACAGAGAACCTGCGAGATTCTCTCATGGCAATTAGGGTTCTCAGGTAATTGGACGAGAATTTTCAGTGGGAAGAAGACGGACGAAGAGGGGAATTTGGAGGGGAGAAAATTGTACTCCCAATTTTATGTTATTTATACCAATTCATTTGTAATGTAAATTTGAGATGAAAAAATTTCCATTCTTACAATTTTTTTCCAACTTTTTTGTCAAATTCTTATAATCAACCTTTTATTAATTTGTAAATTTGATCTCTGATGATGATATACTTCCAAAGTATATTAAAAGAGTATTTACCTGTTGTATAACTAAATAATTTTGACAAAATATTTTATCCATAATTTCAATGCGTGTTAGTATAGTTTTTGAGTATAAACCGGTGTGAGGGATCAGATGTGCTAATTAATTGAAAGTTAAAGATAAAATACGATAAAAAAAATTGAGGAAACAAGTGTAGAAATGATCAAATTTTGAGGACCTTCATTACAATTGTGTTGATGTAATTAGCTAATAACCTTTTCACTATCATGAGCCTGATGAGCCTGTTTGACAACCATTTTGGTAAGATATAAAAAAAAATGTTTTGAATAGTGATTAGGAGAATATGTCGTTAAAAAATATGAAAAAAAATTTAATATACGTACAGAGTATTTTATTACGTGAATGTTCGATTGAAAATTGTCACATAGCAAAACATAAATTAAATTAAAGAATGTCAATCATGCACTATATTAAAACTCTATAACCTTTTATTCATTGTCGCTCGCACGGTCCTCGAGTCTCACGTGCTCTCAAGGTAGCTTCCCCTCACACGGGTCGACAAGCACAGACAATAGGCAACGAAATGGGATAGGATGTTGCAATTATATTCGTATATGATAATAATATTAGTACACTTTTCTGTAAATATATGTCATATTCTCAGCCATTAACAATTTTGTCACGCCACATGTGTTGCTAATCGTGTGAGAAAACATTTATGTCTTTAATTTTTTT
>CAIGRB010100395.1:0-26262 GCA_903798255.1 Fraxinus quadrangulata
GCGAGCATTCTATCAATATCTGAACTACCTGCGTATGGTCTTATAGTCTCGGGATCTACTCATTCATTTATCTCTACCGCATGTATTGCTAATTCATGTACTGGATGTGAAAAATTTGATAGTATTTTAGAAATTTCCATTCCATCCGGTAGAATTTTGAACACCAATCAGATTGCTAGGGTAGTAAAGTTAGAAATGAATGGAAAAGAATTTATATTTGATATGCCTCCTAGACATAAAAGACTTCCTGTTATTCTAGGAATGGACTGGTTGGAAAGTTACCATGCAACCATTTGATATTTCGAAAAAGAAGTAATTTTTCAGAAGCCTGGAGATGAAGAGTTTCGATTTTTCATTGTACGAGTTACATCTTTACCTCATCTCGTGTCGGCCATGAAGGCAAAAAGAAAAGATATTACCAAGGATTTCTAGTGGGTATATATGGAACACAACAATCAGAGCTCACTATTGGTAATGTACCGATTGTACGAGATTTCATTGATATATTCCCTGATAGGCAATTGGAGTTCACAATTGACCTCATACCTGGAGCAACTCCAGTGCCTAAAGCTCCATATAGGATGGCACCAAAGGAACTACAAGAATTAAAGATACAGTTATAGGAATTGTTGGATAAAGGTTACATCCAACCAAGTATATTTCCTTGGGGTGACTAGTTCTGTTTGTAAAGAAAAAAGATGGATCAATGAGGTTGTGCATTGATTATAAGGAATTGAACCAGTTGAGTATCAAAAATAAATATCCCCTTCCTTGGATTGAAGACCTCTTTAATCAGATGAAGGGTGCAATAGTATATTTCAAGATTGATTAGAGGTCAGCCTATCTTCAGTTGAAAGTGAAGGCCTACGACATTTCAAAGATGGCATTTAGAACTCGCTATGGTCATTACGAGTTCACGATCTTTAGATTAACAAATGCTCTTACAGTATTTATGGGTTTGATGAATAAGGTATTCCATCAGTATTTAGATCAATTTGTCATTGACTTCATTTATGACATTTTGGTGTATTCAAAGAATAAGGAACAACATGAAGAACAACTCCAGATAATGTTGGAGACACTACGAAGGGAAAAATTGTATGCCAAATTCAAGAAATGTGAATTTTGGCTTGATCATATAGTTTTTTCTTGGTGATGTGGTTATGGTGCAAGGGATTGAAGTAGACCCTTTTAAAGTTGAAGCGGTAACTAACTGGCCTAGACCGAAGAATGTAGGTGAAGTTCGTAGTTTTTTTGGGACTAGTCGGTTACTATCGGAGATTCATTGAAGGATTTTCCAAAATAGATGGGCCGATAACCCAACTAATTAGGAAGGGAGTGAAATTTGAATGGACTGAAAAGTGTGAAAAGAGTTTTCAAAAATTGAAACAAAAATTGGTTACAACTCCAATTTTAGCTATATCAGAGAGTTCAGATGGATTCTTTATATACAATGATGCATCCAAACAGAGGTTGGGATGTGTACTGATGCAGTTTGGGAAGGTGATCATATACGCCTCAAGACAATTAAAACAACATGAGCAAAACTACCCTACGTATGATCTAAAGTTGGCGCGCGGTAGTACACGATCTAAAGATATGGCGTCACTACCTTTATGGGGGAAAATGCGAGATTTATACAAATCATAAAATTTTGAAATACTTCTTCACTCAAAAGGATTTGAATATGAGACAAAGAAAGTGGTTGGAATTAGTAAAGGATTATGATTACGCTATTTATTACCATCTGGATAAAGCTAATGTAGTCGCGGATGCNCAAGAGTTTGAAATACTTTTTCACGCAAAAGGATTTGAACATGAGGCAGAAAAGGTGGTTGGAGTTAGATAAGGATTATGACTGCACTATCCATTATCATCTCGGTAAGGCTAATGTAGTCGCAGATGCTCTTAGTGCAGCTGATAAAGGAGTTCGATAAATTGAAATTAGAAGTTGTTATTCCACCGCTCGAGTTATTGCAAGGATTGCAGCATTAAAGATTCAAACTACTCTTAGGAATTGAATCAAGGATGCTCAGGACAATGACCTATTTTTGAGGAAAATCAAGACGGAAGTTGGTACAAGCAAAAAAAAGGGTTTTCAATAGCAGATGACAATGTTTTGATGTTCGAGGGAACGTTATGTGCACCGAAAGATGAAGAGATAAGAAAAGAGATATTAGAGGAAGCTCACTATGCCTCATATGCTGCACATCCTGGGGAAACTAAAATGTATGGAGACATTCGCGATATATTTTGGTGGAAGAATAAGAAAAGTGGGATTGGTCTCTTTGTTGAGAAGTGTATAGTATGTCAACAAGTT
Source organism: Fraxinus quadrangulata (assembly GCA_903798255.1). Lineage (NCBI taxonomy): Eukaryota > Viridiplantae > Streptophyta > Magnoliopsida > Lamiales > Oleaceae > Fraxinus > Fraxinus quadrangulata. The sequence continues at coordinate 2,321 of CAIGRB010100395.1, forward strand.
AAAGCATAACATCAAAGGCTATTAGGGCCATTAAATCCATTGGAAATTTTGGAGTGGAAATGGGAGCAAATAGCCGTGGATTTTGTTGTAGGTTTTCCAAAATTAACGAAAGGATACTATGCTATCTGGGTAATTATGGACAGGCTGACAAAGTTAGCTCATTTTCTTCCGATAAGAATGAACTACAGTTTGGATCAATTTTCTCAATTATATGTTAAGGAAATTGTTAGTTTGTATAGAGTTCCAGCATCTATCGTCTTAGATCAAGATTCAAGATTTACTTTCAAATTTTGGAAGAGCATACAAGGAGCTATGGGGACAAGGTTGAATTTCAGCACTGCATATCATTCTCAATCTGATGGACGGTCTGAAAGGGTAGGGCATGAGTATTGGATTTGGGAGGTAGTTGTGAGTCACACCTATTGTTAGTGGAGTTTACATACAATAATAGATTTCAGGCTACTATTGGCATAGCTCATTATGAAGCTCTATATGGTAGAAGGTGTAGATCCNGAATACTGGCATGCACAAGAAACATTATCCTAGTTTGATTAGACAATTAATTACTCATTAATTAAGTGATTAGGCGTGACTTTGGACATTTAACAAGAATGTACATTAATTGCCACTGCTACTAACAGAGAAAGCTGTTTTCTGATTTGGTTTGACAGAGTGTATTGAAATGACAAAATACTTACTTGCATCAAAAAGAAGAACAAATTGTTCAACATTTTTTGACATTGTTTGAGTTGCCACTTCTAGTGTAAACACCAGCAACCGAGTAAACCTGCCAAATTTTCACCAAAAAAGTAATTATCATACAAGATTAAGAAGAAAGATGCACTAATACCACAAATGGATAACACAGTGTACTTACTGTTTCTGTGAATGAAATTTCTGGTAATCTTGCTTTATGCGGAAAATCTGTAAATAGGAAGGACAAAAAAAGAAACATAAATTCTACATAAATTATATGCTTAAAGGGAAAACTAATTAAAAGCAACAACTAGAGAGAAAAAGTGGGGAAAAAATTAAATTAATTACCATAACAGGTCTTGATTCATCGTCATGACCAGCAACATAAGCAAGGCCTTCAGCAAGCTCAGCAGAGAATTCATCCGCAATCAAATGGTCTAAAAATTAAGCATAAAAAAGAGTGAAAAAATTCAATCTTCTTTTGTTCTTTTGGGTTAATCTACTTTAATCGTAACCAGATTCTTGAGTACTTGAATGAGCAGAGCTTAAATTTGAAAATATAAAAAGCAAGATTCTGACTTGAGACTGTAAAAACAAGGAGAAGAAGATACATACCAGTGCCTATGGAGTCTCTCCAAGCAAGACAATTTCTTAACTGCTTCACTGCTTTCTTCACGGTGTCGTTTTTGGCTTTCAGAAACCGCTCTACGCAAGCTTTGTTACAGAACTTCTCCTGTCAAAAATGGAGAAATATCAATAGTTAGTCATTTAAAGAGCTTCAATTACAATTATACACAATGCACTAAATCATTTGAAAAGTAAAGTTGACATAGTCAGAACTCAGAATCTTTATCTACCGAAAAATGGGTATCGGCCAGAAGCAAAAACAAGAAACAAGTGGGATATGGAACTGTACATTTTTGCTGTAACACACAGAGAGAGTGATGGGAGTGTGTTAGTTGAAAGTGATGGGTTGATTCAAACCTGTTTGACAGTCAGTGGAGCTTGTTTTCTGAGAAGATCAACCACTGTTTGAGCTTTCTCTTTCTGATCTAACTTTCCCATTCTCAACAAGACAGACAACCACAAACTCCCAAGAAAACACAAAGATACCACTCTTCTTCTTTACGCAACCTCTTCACTAGTTTGTAGAGAGAGTCAGAGAGAGAGAGAGAAAGAGAGAGAGTGTGTGTGTGCGTGTGTGTGTGTGTGAGTGAGTGATTTCTTCTACTACGAAGTTTATATTGTACACATTTTACACCACTAACACTTTTGGAATTGAACAGAGTATATCATATTGGTAACAAATGAGTTAAGAATACTTTGTGCAAGTGGTACATTATTATTGCTTAATATTTATATAAATTTTGACATCAAATGATAAGGCATTTGAGTCGATTTCTATGTTAAATCCTTTGGGATAGACCATTAGGTCGAATATGTAAATCCTACAGGATATGACAATTCTTAAGAAATTCCTTCAGCTATTGGATATTGCAATCAATTTGCTCTAAATCTAAAAATGTTGGTATATTATGTCATTTTATATTTATATCATATTAATAAGAATATGCACGTATTTTTACTGAGTTTTTTCAAAATATTCATCCTTACAATAACTTTTTAGATTAGAACAGGTTGTGTGGACGCGTAGAAGATTGATCGAATAATGCTCATGGGTCGCAAGAACTTAATGCTTCAAACCTCCAAATCTTCTATGGTATTCTCCAAAGTCAAGACTACACTGATGAGTGGGCACTTTCTTTTAATTAAATCAAGAAACTAATTCTTGGATTGAACAATAAGAAAATATGATTTTTCCCACTTTCTCTCTCTCTCTCTCTCTCTCTCCAAATTTGAATACTATGGAATGATGTATTATAATTCTTGTAGGATTTTTATGTCCTTCTAATCTCTATTTATAGAGATAAAAGATGTTCCAATCCATATAGAATATTAATTCTAATATCAAATAGGAGTCTTAATTAAATTTCAAGTAGGAGTTTTAATTAAAGTCCAAATTCAATTAGTTTACATTTAATTACTTGTGTATTCCTAGAACTTCAATTACAATTATAATTAAGTTTACAACTTTTATAGTAATTACACGTATGTACAAAATTTTATTGTAATTAAAATTAAGTTCAAAACTATTATAATTACTATAATTAAGTTCAATTACTTTATAGGTGTACCATAGTGACCTAATCAGACATATATTTTCCAAGCTCCAATAATTAGATCATGTCTAGTTGACCCTAGACCACTCAATCTAATTATTAGTCTTTGCTCTTTCCACTAAAGGTAAAAGATTGAATTCTCGGAATATATAAGATCACAGAAGCCAATAACTATAATATTTTCCTCTGACCTGTCGTACATATATTTTATTCATGTCCGAGATTCGATAATTAAGTACGAGCATAAAATACCTTTTTGCCCCTTTAATTATTCTCACTACTTTAAGTACAATATTTTTCAACGGTCTTGTGAACAAATCATAGATGTCGAAATTTAGTTGTCGCTAAATACTAAGATCAAATTTAATCGTTCAACAGAAAATACTTAAGTAGTCACTCTACTCATTTTTCAGAGCGACGGTTCCTGATACGAATTCATATTCTCTACTTCGCTCATTCTCAAGTTCCCAACTCATCGAGATATTTGATCAATCAAATTGATCTCACCCATTGATGAATCAAAGAACTATTAAAATCATGAAAATATATAAATAACTGTGTTAAGAGGTTCAGATGAAATANCAATTAGTTTACATTTAATTACTTGTGTATTCCTAGAACTTCAATTACAATTATAATTAAGTTTACAACTTTTATAGTAATTACACGTATGTACAAAATTTTATTGTAATTAAAATTAAGTTCAAAACTATTATAATTACTATAATTAAGTTCAATTACTTTATAGGTGTACCATAGTGACCTAATCAGACATATATTTTCCAAGCTCCAATAATTAGATCATGTCTAGTTGACCCTAGACCACTCAATCTAATTATTAGTCTTTGCTCTTTCCACTAAAGGTAAAAGATTGAATTCTCGGAATATATAAGATCACAGAAGCCAATAACTATAATATTTTCCTCTGACCTGTCGTACATATATTTTATTCATGTCCGAGATTCGATAATTAAGTACGAGCATAAAATACCTTTTTGCCCCTTTAATTATTCTCACTACTTTAAGTACAATATTTTTCAACGGTCTTGTGAACAAATCATAGATGTCGAAATTTAGTTGTCGCTAAATACTAAGATCAAATTTAATCGTTCAACAGAAAATACTTAAGTAGTCACTCTACTCATTTTTCAGAGCGACGGTTCCTGATACGAATTCATATTCTCTACTTCGCTCATTCTCAAGTTCCCAACTCATCGAGATATTTGATCAATCAAATTGATCTCACCCATTGATGAATCAAAGAACTATTAAAATCATGAAAATATATAAATAACTGTGTTAAGAGGTTCAGATGAAATATACAGCGATCAAGTGGAATTTGATTCTCTACATGGTCATGCTATAGAATTAAACTCGACATATGGTCCGTTCAATACACTCCAAGTGTACTAGTATCACATTTAACTATTTTTGTGATAACAACAAATCACAAACCCAAATAGCGAATCGGACAACACTGCAACCTTCCGGTACAAGGTGTCAATCCTTATATATTGGTAGTGAACAAATTATTTATGATCAAAATATAAGTTATGTCACAATGTACTTCTCAACGCAAATGCCCAACTTATATTATCACAAGTGATCATATGCACTTTAATTCGTATGTTCAATAATTAAATAAATACAATAAATGAAGTAAAAATAATTTTATTTAATATAAGAATATTGTTATTTTTATATCAGCAAAATTATACTATATGGGCACACAACCCAACATTTCAGTGACTTGAATCTTAGTAAACTCCATATGATGCTTGTCTTTAACAAACAAATGAAACTCTATCTTTCTTTCATCCCCATGCTCAGACTTAAAATCTATGAGACCTTGAAACAATATAATAATGTCCTTGTTAGTGAATATATGACTGGAGATTAAAAGAGACTTCTTCTCAGTCAATTCATTTTGTTGGAGACTTTCAACATTCAAAGAAGAGCCCTTTCGTTGTTTCAAATCAGCTTCTTAGGTCGTCTTTCCTTCATCCTTGCTTTTAGAGTGGGAACTAAAGCCCTCTTCAACAAATTCTTTTCTATCTCTTTGAGAATTTCACCTTCTTCATCATTATAAGACATTAGTAGTGATTTTTTAAACAAATATTTTGAATCATGTTGACCTCAAAAATACTACCAACAGATGTCGAACCCACTCGTGCATGCACAAGCTAGATTCAACACATTAAGATAGATCAAGGGTCAAGATCACTCCGAAATTGGACGTGGAAAAAACTCAACGACACGAGACGTTTCCATTCGGGTTCCGACGGGGTAACGGGATACAATTGTACAATAATTATCAATTGCTAAGAACTCAAATTAAAGATTGCAGTGCACCAGTAAGAGAATAAAATAGGTTGCTCCAAGCGTTTAAAGTTGCATTAGTCCTCAATTGTTACATGGTGGGGATATTTATAGTATTACAAATGGATTAGTGATCTTTAGATCAAATTACATGTGGCCTAATCTCCTCGACCGAAACACCATATCCTAGCTATCGAGTTGACCTTCCTAGATCTACAGAGCATTTAATACTTTCACATCATATTGACAAGACAAGACACAAATATACTTTTACAAATGTCACATCAATCATTCTATAATTAATTCAACTTCGCATGGGCCGTCACTAACTGAAGAGCCTCGAAATAACATGGGCCTCGGAATAAGATGTGCCTCATTTTTCTTAGATAGAGGTTCGACGGTTCGACCCACAACTTAATTAATATGGCTATGTGACAGTATCTAGTAACAAGAAGTAATAATAGTCCCCCAAGTCCACGTATAATCATTTATGTTATGCGTGGACTTCTAGCAATTACCCAAATTCACTTTTGTTCTTAGATGTCACAAAAAAATTTGAAATTTTTGATTCACCAGTCCCCCAAGTCCAGGCATAAATTTTTATGTTATGCATGGAGTTGATAATTGATTTTGAAGTTGACTCAAATACCTTGAAGGTTGTTGAATTTGTTTTGGAGCTAAAGCAGAGAATTGCTGAACTACTAATGCTCATTTACTTTGAAGATAGCTAAATTTGTTTTGGAGTTGAGGCAGAGAACTGCTGAACTGTCGATGCTCATTTACTTTGAAGATAGCTAAATTTATTTTGGAGATGAGGCAGAGAATTGCTGAACTGTCGAGACTCATTTACTTTGAAGATAGCTGAATTTTTTTTGGAGCTGAGGCAGGGAATTGCTGAACTGTCGAGGCTCATTTACTTTGAAGATAGATAAATTTGTTTAGGAGCTAAGGCAGAGAATTGCTGAACTGTTGAGGCTCATGTACTTTAATATTGATGTGCACGATTTGATGGTTTTGTACGTTTCCAAGGCAAGTTAGCTGTAGCAATACAACTTCCAATACACATATGGTCGTTACATTAAATACGTAATGATGGCAAATGATGTGTATACATTGCTTGTGGAAAATGCTCACGTACTGAGGTTAGTGCGTGATGTTCACGGTGTGATCAGAGGCGTTAATGGCATAAACCGTTTGCATTCTACAGTTTCAATTTACCGTAGGATTGGACAGCTTAGATCAATTGGGCATCGATCCAATAGTTGGGATTCAATTTCTCCTTGTATAAAAGCCAAAACTTTGTCATTTTAAAACTTTACCTTTGCAAAATATTCTTCAAATTCTCTCGAGTTCTCCATCTTTCAGATTTTTTTTGACATTCTTTTATTCTCCGACGAGTCTCTAGATCTCGTTTTTGTTTAGGTATTCCCTTGTGAATGGATTTTCCAATCTTTTATTTTTTTTGTCATTTTTCATCTTTTCCTTCGATTGTCATGTTTGTCGAGGCATCTATGGCTATAACTGTAGCTAGGTTTGGGAAAGAGTCTATGTCAAGGGGGTCGAAAGACTGGTATAGCATGGCTAAGGAGCCTATAGATTACGAGGAGAATTGGGGGACTGTCATAATTCCATATTCCATGACTTCTTCTAAATTAGCAGAGCTTAGGGAAACATATTGTATATCTCATTATGTAGAGTTGTTAGTTCCCGATGCCCATGAATGAGCTTGCTTTTCGAGGCCAGGTTGTGTTGTCGTTAGTGAATTCCTGTTTAAAGTAGGAATACGTCTGCCTCTGCATCCCTTCTTTAGGACGGTACTGAGGAACTTCATGTTGTCCCCCACCTAGATTTTTCCAAATGGGTGGAGCCAGTTAGTTGGGGCCTACTTCCTCTGGAAGGAAGTTTCCTTAGGCGAGGACATGCCTCTGCACGTCTTCCAAACAATTTTTGAGGCTCGAGTCGTGGGGAAGGATGACTCCAAGGGATGGTACTACATCACTCCTTGGGGTGCTCATGCTCCTTTCATAGTATGGCTCCCTACTTTTATCAAGAGATGGAAGGAGTCCTGGTTCTGGGTTGGGGATAGGTGGTACTACGAAGCCCATGAGTGCCTCACCTTTGAGCTTGTGATTTATGCTTAATCTTTTGGTATTGATTCTTGTTTACTTTGTTTGTAGATTCTAGTTCACGCTACGAGCTTCACGAGGTCAAGTGAGACGTCATCGAAGATATTTATAAACTATCCCTAAGCACAGAAGCTTTGCCACCTCATTGACCGAACTCGCTATTTTCTGGACTTCGGATTGATGGCCTCCAAAGGTAGAGGTTCCTTACCTTTAAAAGTGCATCCTCATTTTTGCAATTTCTAACATTTTCCTTCACGTTTGCAGATAAATTTGCCAAGAAAGAGTATCCTTTACCTAATATGGCCAATATCCTCAAGGCCACCACCATCACTAGCACAAAGGCTCTGAAACCTTCCTCCTCTGGGGCTAAGCAAATGAGGTCGAGGCTGGAACGCCTCAGCAAAGACAAAGCTGGTAAAGGAGAGGAAGATGAGGCTCCTAAAAAAGCTCATGTGGCATCTGATAGAGGTAAGGGAAAAGTGGACAAGCCCTAGAAGAAGAGGAAACTTGTTCATACGAGTGGGGCTTGTGCCAGCTTTGGGTCCACCGTGTCCTATTCTGAAAAAAGAGCTTCCCAGCAGCTAAAACTTCTCCAATCTTTGATTAAGGCTATTGTTGTAGAGCAGTCCTGGAAGGGCAATGAAGAAGCTAAAAAGGGAACAATGTCAACTTCCGAGGCCCCTAAGAAAGGGCAAGTTGAGAGGACCCCAGGGAATTCTGGGAACTACCTAGGTGGGAGGGACGATCAGATAGCCTCAACAGTTATGGAAATGTTGGTAGCTGAAGTTCGAGGTGCCACTGAAAATTTTAATAAATTTTGGACTGAGAGATGGCAGAATTATGTATCCACCTGTGATACAGTGGACCTTACTACCACTTTGGTTAGCCAAAGTGCGAGGGCATTTGGGATGGCCCTTGAGTGTCAGGAAGTGTTATCTAACATTCAAAGAAGGAACAAGGCCTCAGTAGACAATCTGGCTATTGCTGAGGCCGAGGTGAGGAGGGTCAAAATCGGAGCTGAGGCAATGAAGGCCCAAAAAGCTGAGGATGAGGCTAAGCTACTCTCTGCACTGGCTGAAATTGAAGCGTTGAAGAAAGGAGTGCATGAGTCTCAGTACGAGGTGGCTTCTTTAACCAAAAAGGTGGAGACTTCTGATGCTCACCAAAAACTTACTACTGAGGCTCTGGAAAAAGCAAACCTCTCGTTCGCGGATTACAAGAATGCGAACCAATTCATGGAGACTCAAGTGAGGCATTTTACGGACGAGCTGAGAAGGACAGAAGCGGAGGCTCAGCAGGCTGTGAAAGAGGCAGTGAAGAACTACATTGCTAATTTCCACCTGACAGAGGAGAATCAACACTTCGCTATTTATTGGAGGAAGTTTGCCCATAACGAAGTGGTGGGTAAGGTCAAGGAGCTCTATCCAGAGTTGGATGTCTCTGAGCTAAGAGCTGAGTTTTCAAAGAAGGTGCCTCAGGCCCCAGCTGAGGAAGCTGCAGAAGACGAAGTCCCTCCTGGGGAGGCTTTTGAACAAATGACGAACGAAGCACCAATTAGTGAGGCATTGGTTCTTCAGCCATCTCAGCAATAGATTAGGTTGCTTATTCATTGTAATACCTCTGGCCTCCAAATGTAATTAACTCTTTGCTTAACTGATAGAAATTTTTTCTTACAAGTCTTGTATTGCCTGTATTATCGTTATTTTTCTTCTAAGCAAAATGACCTCCAAAATGCACTAACCGTGATGAACTGCAGCCTGAACCTCGTTCGAACCGACCTTAATTAACTGAACTGAAACTAGATTGAACTCAAACTAAACTTTAAGCATTAACTTTAAACAAACAAACTTAATCTGCCTCGTCCATACTTATACGCTTCGAACTTTCATTCTAAGGTGGCACGCTTCCTTACATGGTGGATGTTTTACCCATGTAAAGGCTTCTTCCTTGACGTTCAGCTTCGTCCAAGGAAGGCATGTGATGTACGCCTAGGAATGCAGACGAGGTGGTCCCTTTGGGAACCTGATCGTCTCCTCTGAGGCACCCACGCTTCCCTACATGGTGGATGGTTCGTCCATGTAAATGCTTCTCCCTTTACGTTCAGCTTCGTCAAAGGGAGGCATGTGATGTACGCCTAAGAGTTCAGACGAGGTGGTCCCTCTGAAAACCTAATCCTCTCATCCGAGGCGCCCACGCTTCCCTAAATGGTAGATGGTTCATCCATGTGAAGGCTTCTCCCTTGGCGTTCAACTTCATCCAAGGGAGGCATGTGATGTACAACTAGGAGTGCAGACGAGGACTACCCTTTGGGAACCTGATCCTCTCCTCCGAGGCGCCCACGCTTCCCTACATGGTGGATGGTTCGTCCATGTAAAGGCTTCTGAGATGCTAATCTCAACTGATAGTTGTCCCTCTTTTCTTCAAGGAAATCGAGCTCACACCTTTTGAGCTCGTCATTTTTTATATCATTGAAGTGTAACCTTTGGGAGAAAGGTAATCCCACTTCTACCGGGCTCATTCCCTTAGTACCGTAGGTCATTAAGAAAGGATTCTCACTAGTTAGGGTTCTATTTGTATTTCGAATTGCCCACAGCACCTGTAGCAACTCATCCACCCAGGCTCGCTTGGCTGTGTCGAGTTTCCTCTTCAAAGTGTGCTTTATAGTTTTATTCATAGCCTCAACTTGCCCATTAGCCTGGGGTGATGAGGGGTAGAAAAGTACTTCTTAATTGTTTCAAATTGTTGTCAAATTGTTTTCCATTATCTTTTGGTTGTCAAATTGTTTTCCATTATCTGATGAACCTGAAATCGGCATATAATATTTTTCCACATAAACTTGGAGGTGTTAGCCTCCGTTATCTTTATCAGAGGTTCAGCTTCTACCCACTTTGCGAAGTAATCAATTGCACCAATGGTAAAATTAGCATTTCCTCTGCCCCTAGGTAGGGGACCAATGAGATCTACACCCCATTTACTGAAAGGCCAAGGGTTGGACACTGTAGTTAACTCCTGGGAGGGTTGCCTTTGGATATGGGAGAAACGTTCACATTTGTCACATTTTCGAACAAATTGGATGGTGTCCTTTTTCAAAGTGGGCCAATAATATCCCTGCCTTAATACTTTTCTAGCCAAAGCAAGTCCTCCTGAGTGGTTGCCACAAACACCTTCGTGAATTTCACGAAGTATGTAGTTGGCTTCTTCTCCTCATGTACACCGAAGAAAGGACGAAGAGAATCCACACTTGTAAAGTCTATCATCCATTAATACAAAATGAACAGACCTCCTCCTTAGCTTGTAGGTGTCCTCCTTATTTTTTGGTAGAATCTAATCTTCGAGATAAGATATGAGGGGTTGCATCCAAGCTAGAGTTCCTTCCATCCACATCACCACCTCAGCCGAGGTGGATGGCCTCAAGAGGTGCTCGATTGGCACAACAGTAAGCAACTCAGAATCTTTGCTAGTAGCCAGCTTAGACAAAGCATCAACGTGGGCATTTTCAATTAGTGGGATCTGAGCCAATTCAAATTTTTCAAAAGAGGGAAGCAAGCTCATTACCAATTTAAGGTAGGCAGCCATAGCTTTGTCTCTAGCTACCAAATTGCCTTTGACCTATCCTACAATGAGTTGTGGGTCGCTGTTTATGAGTAGCCTCTTTACTTAGATCTTCTTGGCCAACCATAGGCCGACAATAATTACCTCGTACACGGTCGCGTTGCTGGTTACCTTAAACTTGAATCGTACGGTGGAGTTCAACTTGCCCAACTCCACATCCCATTTCAACAACCTCCCCGAGGCATCAGGTTTTTGTAACACTTGCTTGAGCAGGAAATTGGTTAACACATGTATTGTGTGGGCTTGAAAATAGGGCCTCAACTTTCTGGATGCCGTGACCAATGCCAAGGTCAACTTCTCCATATCTCGATATTGAGTTTTAGGTGCTAACAATGCCTTGCTAATGTAATATACCGGTAGCTGGGTCGAGCCTTCTTCTTTGAGCACTGCACTTATGGCCTCATTGGAGACAACCAAGTAAAGTTGTAGTGCCTCTCCCAGTTTAGGCTTCGAGAGGAGGGGATCCTACTGTAGGTACTTTTTTAGCTCCTGGAAGAACTCTTCACACTCCTCTGTCCATTGGAATTTCTTTTCCCCTTTCAAAATCTTAAAGAAAGGAAGGCATTTGTCAATTGCCTTCAAGATAGAACAACTCAAAGCAGCCACCCGACCAGTTGAGCTTTTCACTTCCTTCGGTTTCTAGGGAGATCTCATCTCAATGAGGCCCGTATTTTCTCGAGATTAGCCTTTATACCCATTTGGTTGATCATGTACCCCAGGAACTTGCCTAATACGACCCCAAATGCGCACTTGAGGGGGTTCAGCCTCATGTGGTACCTTCGTAAAACTTGAAAGGTAGGTTATGTGGTCACCAGCCTTCAAACTCTTGACAAGCATGTCATCTACATAGTCCTCCATCATGTTGATTAGTTAGTCGACAAACATTTTATTTACAAGCTTTTGGTAGGTGACTCCGGCATTCTTTAACCCAAAGGACATCATCCTATAGCAATAGAGTCCCCTTGGAAGTGGCGCAGAAGGTCCTCCTTGATTACTTGCCTCCTCATCCCTCCTTTGACATTCATTCCGAGGTGGGACAACTCGAAGGGCATGTTCCTGCCTTTCCTCCGGTTGCCAAGTCTGAGGAGGTGGGGGCTGGGGTCTATTTCGAGGCATTGGAATTTCATGTTGCTGCCTATGTCTTGGTTCTATGGGACTTAGCCAGTCAAACATGCTGATGGATCTTTGAGGCCTATGTTCTGGTTTATATTCCAAAGGAAAGTTATCCACCATGTCGAAAGGGGCTTCGGTGGGTCGACCATAAGCGTAGTTTGAAGAGACGTCTACTTCCACTTCCCTCTCAATAGGACTAACTCCTCTAGCATGCCTCGGAGGACGAGCTCTTTGGCTCTGCATCCCTTCTTCCTGTTGGTATTGCTCTTGAGGGGCAACGGGAGGGATTAGATGTCTTCCATGGCCATGCATTTGCATTAATAATTCCTGCATGGCTAAGTTTTGGTTGGTAATACTCCTCATGTTGGCTACCATAGTTGTCATTTCTCTTGTAAGCTGGGTCGCCATTCTTCTCCCACCTCATCTATGATGGTGGTGGGGCCGATACCGACCCTCTGGAGTAACTGTGATAGGGAATTCGTCATCACTTTCCCTTATACGCTTTGGAGGGGAATCTCCATCCGAATTCATATCCTTTTTAGCCTAAAACTCAAATATTTTCGAACTCTAGGGGCTTCATCTTGTTCCTTTCCAGGAACAAATCATTTTTCAAGGGAGATGCCCCAAATCTATCTTTTCAAAAAGCTTTTTCCACGGGGTTGCTCGTGGTTATAATGTTGTTTCATACAGATGGCGCCAATCTGTTGACCTCAAAAAATGCTGCCAACAGATGTCAGACCCACTCGTGCATGCGCAAGCTAGATCAAACACGTTAAAATATATGAAGGGTCGAGATCATTCCGAAATTAGACGTGGGAAAAGCTCAACGACACGAGACGTTTTCGTTCGAGTTCTGATAGGATAACGGGATACGATTGTACAATAATTACCAATCGCTAAGAACTCAGATTAAAGATTGTAGTGCACCAGTAAGAGAATAAAATAGGTTGCTCCAATTGTTTAAAGTTACATTAGTCCTCAATTGTTACATGGTAGGGGTATTTATAGTATTACAAATGGAATGGTGACCCTTAGATCAAATTACATGTGGCCTCATCTCCTCGACCAAAACATCATATCCTAGCCATCTAGTTGACCTTCCTAGATTTGTAGAGCATTTAATACTCTCACATCATATTGACAAGACAAGACACAAATATACTTTTACAAAGCTCACATCAATCATTCTATAATTAATTTAACTTCACGTGGGCCGTCACCAACTGAAGAGCCTCGGAATAGCATGGGCCTCGGAATAAGATGGGCCTCATCTTTCTTAGATGGAGGTTCGGCGGTTCGACCCACAACTTAATTAATATGGCCACGTGGCAGTATCTAGTAACAAGCCGTAACAATAGTCCCCCAAATCCATGTATAATCATTTAAGTTATGCATGGACTTCTAGGAATTACCCTTATTCTCTTTTGCGATTTGGGCTCCATGGACGATAGTAGACCTTTACTCTCTTATTTTCTATATGTCTCTCTCTTCTGTTGTTCTGTGTGTGAGAGAAAAGAAAGAAAAGGACACGTTTCTCTACAAATCTTTTGGAATTCCATAATTATAATTCTATTTTTAAAATAATGATTTTCGATAGGAAATGGTTTGTGTTCCTATGTTTTTACAGAAAATTTTCTACATGTTATTAGGTTCTTGATTTATAAATGGGTAATTAACACGTAATACCCCACCTTTTATTATTATTGTGGAAAACATTTATAACTTTTATTTTTGATATTTTCACCCTTATTTTCACCTTTCATTGCACAAAAAGTCATTTTTATCTATTTTCTCAATTAAAAATTATGAAATGACGAATATACACTTCTCTTTAAATAAAACAAAAAGAAAAAGAAAAAACTAATTGCTCATACTCCCCATTTTTTATCGTTATTGCGAAAAACGTCCATACCTTTCATTAAATGAATTATTAGTATATAATGTCCATATCTTTTACCGTTATTGCGAAAAGCGAGCAAATTTTTTAAAAAGTGCAAATGGGTCTCAAATAAATTATTAAAGGGGTAATTAATATATAATGTCCATATCTTTTACCGTTATTGCAAAAAAAGGTCTATTCCTTTCATTTCTTTTTGGCATTTTTACTCTTAATTACACATTTGATTGTGCAAACCATCATTTTCATCCATTTTCATCAAATATCTCAATAAAGAATTGTGAAATAATGAATATACGCTCATATTTAAATAAAAATAATTTAATTTCTAATTCTTAAATAATTTATTTGGAACTCGTTTACACTTTTTAATTTTTTAAATTTTTAAATAAATTTAATTGGGATTCATTTGTACTTTTTTTAAAAAAATGAGACTACGGTTGCAATTAATTCTTTAATTTTTTTTATTTAAATAGGAGGGTATATTCGTCGTTTCATAGCTTTTTATTGAAAAAATAGATGAAAATAAATAGAAATGATGGTTTGCACAATTAAATGTGTAATTAAGGGTAAAAATGTCAAAAAAATAAAAGGTACGTTTTCTTACAATAATAGTAAAATGTATGGATATTATATGCTAATTACCATTTTAATGATTTATTTGAGACTCATTTGTACTTTTCAAAAAAAAAAATTGGGACTATGATTACATTTAATTTTTTCTTTTTCCTTTTGTTTTATTTAAAAAGAAAGATATATTCGTCATTTCACAATATTTAGTTGAGAAGATGGATGAAAATGACATTTTGTAAAATGAAAAGTGAAAATAAAGTTGAAAATTCAAAAATATAAAAGGTAAGGACGTTATGTGCTAATTATCAATTTATAAATCAAGCATTTAATCTCATTATTTCTAGAACACGTTATTCTCTCTTATTTTTAACTACACATTTTTCAATAAAATAAGATTACACGCAAATTCAAAAAATTTCCTCATTTTTTAACCACATATTCTCTATAAAAATAATATTCCAAACTACATTTTGAAGAAAAATGGGGCTCAAATAGGTCCCAAGTAATGTTTCTGTATTCGACTATCTCATATTTGGTGGCAGAGACTATATATAATTTATTTTTTTCAAACTATTTTTAACTACGAATTTTTTAATAATAAAATTTGCACATCTTTCATACTTTTTTGGTCACTTTTTAATCTCATCCTCCAAACAAAAATTACGATTGAGAAAATATTTCATTTTTAATTCTTGTTCGGTATGGAAATACATGTTTGGATGCTCATGTTTTATTTTTTATTTTTCTTTATTTCTTAACGAAGACACCTTTTAAAGCTTATGTTTGAGTCTCATACTTTAAAAAATCATTTCCCAATAAAACGATTTTACATGTAAATTTAAAATTTGTTCTTACATTTTAACTACACATTCTTCAAAAATCACTACAAATCTCACAATAAAACGAGGTTCAAACAAACCCCAAATATAAATACTTTCTATCTACATTAGCCCATATTTGACAATCATTATTTGAAAACTTTTTTTTTGTACATACTTATTTTAAATTACAAATTCACACAATCAAATATTTTCATTTAATAGTTGTCAAACAAGGGCTTAATGTAATAAATAGACATAATAGTTAATTTTACTTTCAAAAGATTACGTTTATAATTCAAATTTTATATGTAATGTTAATGTTAATGCTCTTAGTTGTATACAAAAGTGGATGCAAAATTTTATACTCCCTTCATCTCATTTATATAAGCTAATTTTTCTTATTTTTTTATTCAATTTATATAGTCTCTGTTTTGCCTCATAAAATTATAATTTATTTTTCACCATCTTCTTATCAACCACATATTTTTCATTAAAATAATATTACACGTAATCTCAATTTTTTTAAAACCACACATTATTCAAAAAATACTATTTCAAATAATGAGGGCCAAACGTGAGCTAGTCATATTTCTTTATTGAGAAAGTATTTGTTTTGTTCGTTTGTTAATATATTTTTATTTAATTTGTCTTATTATAACCTATTTTGCCCACTTAATTTTGAAATTGTATAAATTTTAATTTACATACTTATTGGAACCATTCAAATACGTACATACAGTTCTCAAAGGAAGTAAAATTTAAGTGGTCCATAGTATTATTTAATTTGCCTAACTAGTTGATAATTAAATGAGGGTAAACTAAGAAAATTCTTTGTAAAAATTATTTTTTCAATAACATTAATTCACATTATTTTAAAATGTATTTTTCTTTATTTTCTTTCAATCACATTTTCAATAAAATAAAATTACACACAAATTTAAATTTTTTTATTTTATTTTTTAACCATACATTCTCCATCAATCACTATTCGAAAATGCATTATTTATCAAATAATGGGGTGCCTAAATGATTTTTTTTAAATTCGTGTAAAAAACAAAATTAACCTGTATAATTGAGCGAATGAATAATTTAGTTGTTCTGCATGTGCACAATGGGGGTTCTGACCGCTCACATAAGAGGTGGGTAATTTTTTTTTTTTTTTTTATTGAGGTGGGTACTTGCCTTGCACATGCATAACAACTCAATATTTAAATAATTGAAATGTTAATCAATCACGTTCAAGTGTAATATCTATGTTCATTTGAAATGACATGTAAATTCGTTCATTTTATTTACAAATTTCATTAATGTCCTTTGAAATTTTCGATAATTACATCCACAACCTCCTTTTTTAAAAGTTATCTAAAGCGAAGCTCGGAGAGCATAGTGTGGAAACTTCTAAAAAGGAGGTCAAGAGAAGGAACTCTCTTGTTATCTCATCATGAAGATTGTCTCGTGGAATATTAGGGATTTGAACATACCCCTAAAACAAACGGGGTTCGGGAATTCATCAAGAAGCACAATATTGATATCATGGGCAATTTAGAGACGAAATTTGGAGAACAAAAATTGGATCGTATTATGCGAAATAAATTCAACGGGTTTTTGCAAATTAACAATTTTTGCACACATCAAGCCGGGAGAATTTTTATTTTGTGGAATCCGACTAAAAGTAATCCATTGTATAGCTTTCATGTTAGTTTTGTTTATACATTCTATTGTTAACCGGAAGCCACTTTGGAGTAATATCATGAATTTGAATGTCTCATTGCCTTGGTTGATGCTTGGGGATTTCAATAATGTTTTGAAGTTTGATGAAAAATGTAATGGTGTGGGTGACGCCATATGAATTGAAGGACTTTGCTACGGTGAATGAAGATTGGATACAAAATGGTGCTTATGGTTGTGATTTTTTGCCGTCGGGTTGCCTTTCCGATCATTCTCCGTGTATTGTCTCGGTTATGGAGCGGGATGTGAGCAATAGGAGGCTATTTAGATTCTTCAACATATGGATGAACCATGAGGATTTTTCAGAAGCTGTACAAAGCGGCTGAAATTTCATTGGAGGGATAAAACAATGTGTTTTGCAAGAAATTGCAAAATTTGAAGGGAACATTGAAGGCACTTAATGTTAAGCATTTTGAACACATATCTACTAGGGCCAACATTGCTAAGATTGAGTTGGAGGGTCAAAAATGCTCCATAATCAATCCACAAACCAATATCAATTTTTGGTGGCCGAGTTGATGAAAAAACCTTTTGGATTATTTGAAGCAAAACGAAGTTTCTACTTTCAACAAACTAAATGCAATTTCAAAAGTTCTTGAGAAAGAATTTGTGGGTGCTATGGTGAAAGCGTAACACGAGAAAGAATTTTATTGCAAAAGTTCTTAAGGAGAATAGGTGTTATACCAGGTCGCAAAATGAAATTGCTCACGAGTTTATCAAATTCTAAGTTCTTTACTTGGTACAAGCTGTCCAAATATACCTATTGAGCAGATTTTTTTAAAGGAGAGTCCTTTGGTGACTTTGGAGCAAGGTGGGTCTCTTGTTCGGGACATTTTTAACCAAGTTAAGGAGACACTTTTTGATATTGGTAATGATAAGTCTCCCGAGCCGGATGGTTACTCATGTTTTTTCTAGAAAGCATGGAAATTATTGGAGTGGATTTTGATGAGGCTATCAAAGAATCTTTTGCATCGTTTCTCTTCTCAAACAAGTGAATCACACGATTATTGCCTTGATCCCAAAATCTAGACACTACAATTGGAGACTATAGGCCTATAAGCCTTGCCGTAAGCCTTTCTTCCCTTTGAAAAAACCGTGTATGCTTCCATTCAATGCCACAGAATAAGTGGTTGTAGTGACATAGTTTATATTCCAAACGATGAATTTAGTAAGAAAGCATAACCCCTCAAGCACTTGCTTTAAGAATCCCCAATCAATAGAGTCATACGCCTTATGAAGATCAACCTTGAGTAGACATCTTGGAGCAACCCATTTTCGATTATATTGCCTCATGAGCTCTTGAGCAAAATGAATGTTTTCCATCATACTCTTTCCCGCGAATTGGGCTTGGTCAACAATGCTTTCCAAAATAGGCCTCAATGTAGATGCAAAGATCTTCGCAATAACCCTTTAAAACACATTGCAACAAGAAATAGGCCTATAGTCTCCAACAATCATAGTGTGATTAAATTTTGAGACCAAAGCAATAACTGTGTGATTTGCTTGTTTGAGGAGAGAACCCGATGCAAAATATTCTTTGATAGCCTCAACAAAATTCACTCCAACAATCCCCCATGCTTTCTTGAAAAAACATGAGGAGTAAACATCCGGCCCGGGAGATTTATCATCACCAATATCAAAGAGTGCATACTTAACTTCTTAGCTAAAAATGTTCCGAACAAGAGAACCATTTTGCTCCAAAATCACCAAGGGACCCTCCTTTAAAATAATCTGCTCAATGGGCATATTTGGATAGCTTGTACCAAGTAGAGAACTATAGAATTGGATAAACTATTGAGCAACTTCATTTTGTGACCTGGTATAACTCACATCCTCCTTAAGAAGTTCGGCAATAAAATCCTTTCTCGTGTTACGCTTCACCATAACATGGAAAATATTTGTACACTTATCACGATAAGGAAATTGCATTTAACTTGTTGAAATTAGAAACTCTATTCCGCTTCACATAATCCAAAAGTTTTTTTCCTCAACTCGGCCACTAAAAATTGATATTATAGGTTTGTGGGCTGATTATGAAGCATTTTTTGACCATCCTCCAACTCAATCTTAGCAATGTTGGCTCTAGTAAATATGTGTTCAAAATGCTTAGCATTAAGTGCCTTTAATGTTCTCTTCAAATTTTGCAATTTCCTGCAAAACACATTGTTTTGTCCCTCAATAAATGAAATTACAATCCCTTTATACAACTTTCGGAAAATCCTCATGGTTCGACCACATGTTGATGAATCTAAATGGTCTCATATTACTCACATCGCGCTCCATAATCGAGACAATACACGGAGAATGATCGGCAAGGCAACCTGACGGAAAAAATTCAACACAACTCTAAGCACCATTTTGCATCCAAGTTTCATTCACCATAGCACTATCAAGCTTTCTCCACATAGAATTGTTGGTCCAAGTGTAAAGATAACCCGTGGACCTTAAATCTATGAGACCAACTTGAAGGCAACAATTAGCAAAGTCTTTCAATTCATATGGCGTCACCTCCACGCTATTACATTTTTCATCAAACTTCAAAACATTATTGAAATTCCCAAGCACCAACCAAAGCAACGAGATACTCAAATTCATGATACTACTCCAACGTGGCATGCGATTAACAATAGTATGGAATGCATAAACAAAACTAACATGAAATGTATATGAGGTTACCTTACAAGTAGCTATACAATGGATTACTTGTGGTGTACTCTCCACCACCTCCGAAAAGACCGTGGGATTCCACAAAATTAAAATTCTCCCGACGTTATGTGTGCTAAAATTGTTAACTTGCAACAACCCGTTGAATTTATTCCGCATAATACAAACCAATTTTGGTTTCCCTAATTTAGTCTCTACAATGCCCATGACATCAATATTGTGCTTCTTGATGAATTCTCAAACTTCATTTTGTTTAAGGGATAGGTTCAAACCCCTAATATTCCAAGAGGCGATCTTCATGAAGATGAAGCAAGGGAATTTCTCTTCTTCTTATCGCTCTTTTTATCCATAGCAGCTTCGACTTTCCTTTGGTCCACAATATTTTTACATTGCTAGTTGCCTTCAAAGTTGTCCCTCGCAAGGTTGAGTCCAAATCTGCTCCTGATTTCATCAATTGATTGTTTTTGTTAGGTAGCACTAGAATTGGAGTTATGCGACAAATATTCTCCTTTTTCGTGTTACCAACCTCAATGAATGAGGTATCATTCTGGTCAACCTTCTGTCTCTATTGAGCGTCCGTCTGCTCAGACTGGCCTCCAGTAGCAACCTGAATTGCGTTGCCCCCAGGTTGCTGGTTGGTTTGCCCTTCCATCACTTTAGTTGCCGTTGTAGGAACTTTCACTACATTGGCATCACTAGAATTCACGTTTGCATTTACATTACCATTTTTCCAAATTTTCCAGCCTGATTCTGCCCAGCATTAACATTACTGGCTGGATTCCGTGGTTCTACCTGAAGTTCAACACTTACTTTACCCCTTAGCTGCAGTAGCATGATCAGTTGTCTTGCATCCCTGCGTGGCATGTCCAATCACTTTGCAAACATTGCAAAACTTAGAAATATGCTCATATATCACTTGTTGCACCCGTGTTTTGCCAGTAGGTAATCTGAATTTAATTGAGCGAACCAACTCCCTCGATACATCCTCTTCAACTAAAACTCTTGCAAACGAAAGTCTACCCTTAGTAGCAGTTACCTTATCAATAGTAACAGGGTTCCCCACTTTAGATGCTATTTTACTAAGAGCATTGGAGTTCCAACAATCAAAAGGTAATCCAGGCAAATTAATCCAAATTGGTACAATGCTAATACCATCATTGTCATCAAATTCAAATCATTTATGCATATTTTTCAACATAAGTGCCCTCATATATGCAAGATAAGGTCTACCATGCAAGACACTAGATCTGGAAGCTTCATTCTCAAATTTAAAGATTAACCACCCACTCTTATGCACAAAATATTGCTAAGGAACATTCCAAGAATTTCACAATTGAAGGAGAGCTGCCTTACCTGGGAATCGTCCACCAAAGTATCCTACGAGGCAAAATCCCCATGCCACATCCACATTATCGATATCCTATTCACCAAGGATTAGTTCATCTACCTGGTTATTAATTCTCTTTAGTTTAAAACCTTCATCAATATTCCTGTTGTCCTAAAATAAATTTACCCAAAGTACATTAGAATTCCCTTGAACTGATTTATCCTGAGTAGCAATCTTACTAGTAACCTGAGGTTCCTCCAGATAACAATCTAATTCAGTGTCATCATCTCCAAGTGTAACTGATACACTCGGAGATGCAATATTTTCATCAAACACGTGCTAAACCAACCTTGATAAGTTGCTGTTGTTGGAAAAATTGAGTTTTCGGCTGAATTTTGCACGAATTTGAGCGGGACCCGTTTAGCTATTTTGGAAGATGAAAGTTAATTTGTGTTCTCCTCTAGGAGTACATCGAAATCATATACTTACTTGTCAAAAATGATGCTCAGGTGAATGAGAAATTGAAACTCAAAGTATGCCATGTGAAAGGAGTGTATGTTGGTGGGAAAACTAAAAATAAGTTTGTCCCACATAGGAAGTTGAAGAAAAACAAAATCACTTTATAAAGGATTACACTTTAGAATGGTGTAATCATGTGTAGCATAGATGATCTTTCCACGTACGCTCATGGGGGTGCAAATCATGGACCGAAAGAGTCTTTAGACCTTGAACTTGTATGCATGCGCGGCTTGCATACACGAATGTTGGACCGGATTGACAAAAAATGGACCCCTCAAAAGAGGCTACGTTTTGCTAAATTTTTTCTTTTGTTTTCTTCAAGTGGCTTTTCATTTTGAAACTGTTGAAACTCCTATTGTAATTGCCATTAGTTAATGGGCAAGTTACCAATTTTATGAGCCTATAAGTGACTCATTTTCCACTTTTCTCTACACATCCAAAAATCATCTGCATACAAAAATTTTTGTCTGCATAAAGTCTTCATTCAGTTCATCTAATCAGTCTTGTCAGATGATATAGTTCAGGCACAAATTTGGTTCGCTGGAGTAGTATCTGTGGTGCCCAGAAACTACTGATTCTACCGTTGTATCCTGAGAAACGGATGTTTGAAAACACTTCATCACTCCAAAATGCACATTTATTATGTGGTTGGGAGCTCAATTCAAGTTACTCACCAAAGATAAATTGCATTTTTTGTGCTTCACATGAGGAGACATGTCATTAACTATTTTTTGAATGTCCTTTTTCTGGAGTGTTTGGAAGAGCATTAAGGTTTGGTTGGGCATTACAAGAGCCATGACTACCATGACTAGTGCATTAAAGTGGATGAAGAAGGGAGCTAGAGGAATCTCATGGCGCAATAAAGATAAAAGGATTGCTTTGGCTAATTCAATCTACTACATTTGGTTGGCTAGGAATATGATGGTTTTTCAAAATTTGACAAGTTGACAGTATTGTACGACGAATTAAAACACACGTATACAAAGTGATATTTTCTTTGTATCCTAATATTTTGATTTGTTATGAATCATTAGCGATGGGTTGAATTGTATTCTCTTTTGTTTGATTCTCATTTGTTTGATTACTTGGGTATGTCTATAGTAGTTGTTTTTTCCATTGTAACTTCATTGTTAATAAAAAATTACTATTTCTTAGAAATGAATCAGGTTGATCCAAATTTTCACATGTGGAGAAATGAAAGAAGAAATTACTTTGATTCATATTATTGCAGTTCTTTGTTATATTTTTTGTATTATAATAATAAATTTAAACTTTCTAATATTGATGAGATTTTAGGATTGTTGAGATTAAGTCGTTAGGCTATCACTGATATGCAAGGACGATTCAAAATTATTTTTGTAGAGCAAAGTTTATTAACAAACTCTCTAATAAACTTTTGAGGATGGTTCTTTTATATATACCTATACACCCTTGACATGGTTTATGTCCCTCTACAAGTGTTATATCCCTTGATAAAAAGTTGAGTAAAACTACTTTGTTTTCAACCCTTTATTAATACCTCATTAGGTATATTTATATTTCCCTACACGTTCTTGGCCAATTTGGTGTCTATTTATCAGTTTCTCACGGCCCAAATCAGCAAAACCCTAAGTTGTGTGGCGCAGCGCCTAGATAGTTGTCCAGGCAGCAATTGGGCGCCAAGTGCCGCCTTGCTGTAATTCTTCTGCGTCTATTTTAGTATTTTTGTCATAACATTTTCTCCTGATATCGGATTAAGGAGATTCAAAATACATTAAAAATTTAACTCAAATGTCTACAACTTTGCTAGAAATAGATCTTTTCCAATTCGAACATGTACTTTGCCAAAAATCGGTTTCAATTTCCAACTAAAAATCTGGATATCCTTTTGCGTTTGAAAATTGATTTGTGAAAATATTTTGGTTATATTTTCACTTCTTTTGACCTTTAGTTGTATCCATTTGACCCCTATCATTCTTGAATCTTCATCGTGAACTCTGACACAACTTTTGAATATTTTCACTTTAGCACACAAATTTTGGATATTGCCCATTTTCGCTAGTTTTTCGTTTCTTTCTTTCAATTTCACTTTCATTCATTGAGTTTCACCTAATAATACATTATATAATAAATTAGGCTATAAATCCATTAAAAGAATTACGAAATTTCAATATTTTAGAGCTCGAATAAGTATATAAAATACACTTCTCACTCATTTATGTTGTGGTTGGGAGCTCAATCCAAGTTACTCACCAATGATAAATTGCATTACTTGGATATTGATCGAAATTGCATTTTTTGTGCTTCACATGAGGAGACATGTCATTATCTATTTCTTGAATGTCCTTTT
Source organism: Fraxinus quadrangulata (assembly GCA_903798255.1). Taxonomy (NCBI): domain Eukaryota; kingdom Viridiplantae; phylum Streptophyta; class Magnoliopsida; order Lamiales; family Oleaceae; genus Fraxinus; species Fraxinus quadrangulata. Next base: position 26,225 of record CAIGRB010100395.1, read on the forward strand.
TCTTCGAGTGTTTGGAAGAGCATTAAGGTTTGGTTGGG